>CM046447.1:81479536-81759536 GCA_025506515.1 Flaveria trinervia
TTTAAGTATATAACTTATATGTATCTTCATTTTTATAATAACTATAATACTAATATTTTTGGTATATTCTGAGTTTAATAATTATAATATTTATCTATATCTTTTATTATAAAAGTAAAAATAGGATAATATGATGACTTTACATATATATTAAGACACCCATATGCAAGTCATGCTTAAATTTCAAAATATAATAATTTTATTTTATTTACACCCTTACAATAAAGTATAACATATGATGCTTCATATAAATACTAAAGTATATACACAGGCAAAACAAACTAACATTTACCTTCAATACCGTTTATTCATTGCTGTTGAGCATAATCTCTCTTCCTCTTCTCTTACCAATTGTTAACAGATTAATATAATGAAGATGGTAATTTGTGATGATAATATCTCCATTAATTTTCTCCGTTTATGCAAATTACCATCGAAAACGTCTTACGATAATTATATAACTCTAACTTACATTATAAAACAAAACCCCCCCTTAAACTCGACTTCCTAAAAAATTGTGCAACAGCGGTATCAACGCAACACGCGGGTATTTTCACTAGTATCTAGTATATATGTGTATCTATAATCTATAACATCTAATAAAACAAGGTTTTCTTTGCCACTTGTCATTCTCTTATTTCACTTTTTTATCACTTATCATTCTTCTTATTATTCACACATTATTTTCCCTCCAAAAAGGTATAATAGTTATTTAAATTAGTATACAAATTTCTATCTCTTATTAAAAATAAGTGTTATTAATTGCTATATTTCTCTCTTTTGTCTAATTTGTTTTAAAATAAAATTATTTTTTAAATAGATTTTATTAAGGAAACTTGAAATCAAATCTTTTAATCAAAATCTAAATAATAAAAAAACTAAATTTTTGTATAATATGAAATTTGCTATATCATTAAACATTTTAAAATAAAATATTTTAAATCGTTTTGTTTTTAAAAATCGTTATAAACATGTGATTTTTTTTAAAAAATTTATCTTATTAAAACAACCAGAATCGTTACAAACAAGCATTTTAAAAAACAATATTTTTATAAAAATTATTATAATAAAATCTATAACATCTAATAAAATAAAGTTTTTTTCGCCACTTAATTCTCTATATATCCCACTTTTTGTTACTTGTCATTTTTCTAATCATTCACACATTAATTTTCTCACCATAAGAGTATAATAGTAATTTAAATTGTCATAAAAATTTCTCTCTTTTACTAAAAATAAATGTTAGTAATTGCTATATTTCTCTCTTTTGTCTAAATTATTTAAAATAAAATTATTTTTTGATAGATTTCATTAAGGAAACTTGAAATCAAATGTATTAATCAAAATCTAAACAATAAAAAAACTAAAATTTTGCATGATATGAAATTTTCTATAACATTAAACATTTTTAATAAAATATTTTAAATCGTTTTGTTCATGTGAAATTTTTTAAAAATTTGTCTTATTAAAACACCAGAATCGTTACAAACAAGCGTTTTAAAACAAATATTTTTCAAAATTTTTTTTAAAACGAATGTTTAAAAAGTGAAACTATTTATATAAGAGAGTTAAATATAATATAATTGTTTTATTTTCTTAAACTATTACGTATATAAAACTTTAATTATATTTTGTATTAAAATATTATACTATAACTCTTCGTGTTTTTTTACCAACTATAATATGTTTAAATAATGGTTTTTAACCTATCCATCTATCAATAAAGAAACTAAAATAAGCGTGAAACAATTGTAAGTCTTATTATACTTACTTTCTTATTTTTCTATATTGTTAATAACAATATTAAATACAATAATATTACTCATACATATTCAATTTAAAAATATATAATTTAATAAATTAAAACCTAATTTTTATTAAAACTACACTTTTTTTAAAAATAAAAATTTTATATAATACAAAATACGATGAACTTTTTTAATCATTTTTTCTTAAAAGAAATATTTTAAAACCATAATTGTTTTATAAACAAAAGTTTAAGAAAAATACATTATTGTTTGTTTACTTAAAGTGATTATTTAGACGTAATTATAATCATATTTTATTTTCAAACATGGCTTTATAATATATAAATTTTTGTTGGGTTATTGGATTTTAATAATCAAACTTTCATTTATTGGCCGGGATTAATCCCAACTTAGAAAATGTTTACAGACACTCCTAACTATAAACTTATTTACCTCCAATGATCTATTACTAACAGGGAGTTAACCGTTATTAGTTTTTATGAAATGATGTCAACTTTGAGCTATTTTTCAACTCAAGCACCGTCTAGTCTTAATTAGGTCTGTTTTCCATTATTTAATCTCCATAATTTAACATGTTTTCTATTGTTAGTTTTTTTATGAAATGATGTCAACTTTGAGCTATTTTTCAACTCAAGCACCATCTAGTCTTAATTAGGTATGTTTTCCATTATTTAATCTCCATCATCATCTGAAAATCTATCTCTAACGAGTTCGGTGGTTCAAATCAGAACGTGGAGATTGACAGGTTTTTAGGTGCGAAAGTTTCAAATTGATAGACTTAACGATAGATTTCAACTTTCGGTTGAGTGTTTTGGTTACAAAAATAGTCCACGTCATAAAAAGCCTAACGGGGTTAACTCTCAGTTAGTAGTGATCGTTGGAGAAAAATAAACTTAAAGTTGTGAGTATCTGTAAACATTTAATGAATTGGGATTAATCCAGGCAATAAATGAAACTTGAGATTATTAAAATCTAATAATCCATTTTTATTATTAGTTATTTAGTATTTTGTTTATTTAACCTGTGTAATACACCGGTACTAACCTAGTAAATGTATACACAAACTCGGAGTTGAGTGTGATGATTTAAAAATAGGTAGATGTATATTTATTCTATATCAGAAGAGTTACATCTTTACCTTTTTTAAAATGATTTGAATATTCACCTTCATTGAGTGCTCATCCCTATAAATTGCCTTCCTGGCCCGCTTAAATTCTCAATTCTTTCTCCTCTCTCTCTCCCACTCCCAAAATATGACATTTATGATTGCAATGGGTGTTGTTTTGTGGTCTTTTTTCCTTGCATTTCTGTATCTCTTAATCAAGGTTGCTTATGAAACTCTAGATTGCTACTTGTTTACACCCATACGTATCAAGAACATCATGTCTAGGCAAGGAGTCCGTGGTCCCAAACCGGGTTCCTTATCGGAAACCTTTTGGACATCGCTTCCCTCGTCTCGAAATCAACCTCCTTTGACATGCCCACGATTGATCACGACATCGTCCCTCGCCTCTTACCTCACTTCGTGCTGTGGTCAAACTTTACGGTACTAATTAACATATACCCTTTGTGTGTTAATCCATTCTAGCTAGACACGCTAAAGCGTCTGAAATCCGTCGATAGATCCGTGTCAAAGATTAATAATAAAATATACAATCGTATGCATATGTTTTCCTTTTAACTATACAACTTTTATAAGTTTTCTCGACTAGCATCTTTCTAGTCTTTTTTAAGATTGTGCGCGCCGTCGTCGTTCTAACAAAAGAAAATAAGAATCGTCATATGTATATACTAATAAGTGTTTCATGCCCTTGATAACAAGGAAACTAAATACAGGACATAAAAGAGACAAAATACGTGACATATACAACATATGTATAGTAGTCCAGGTATTTTAAGCAATAAAGTTATGATTTTCATAAACATTATTTCTATTCAGGAAAAAGATTTATGTATTGGAATGGTATGGAGCCTCGGTTGTGCCTGACGGAGACTGAACTAATCAAAGAATTGTTGGTAAAGCACAGCACTAACTCTGGGAAATCATGGCTGCAACAACAAGGCTCTAAGCACTTCATTGGCCGTGGGCTTCTAATGGCTAATGGCCAAGACTGGCACCACCAACGTCACATCGTTGCACCTGCATTTATCATGATAAACTCAAGGTTTTAATATTATCAATTATTAATAAACTATAAACTATTAGATGTGCTAATTAAAGTATTAAACGCACAATTCTGTCGCTTTTTATTGCTTTTTATGTTGTCAAATCACTTGTATTATCTTTTCTTGTAATATACACTAAAACTAATTCTTAGATTTGACGTTTTAAAAGGGGTGTGATGAAAATTAGTTATGGGTACGTGTAGTGTATCCTTAAATATACATTGTTTTACCTTAATGGCAAATTTAGTCTAACTGGTTGCATAAATTTTTATAGCGTTATGCGGGTTACATGGTGGAATGCACCAAGGAGATGATTCGATCAATGATGACAGAGGTAGCAATGGGACGAGTGGAGTTCGAGATTGGGGAGTACATGGCTCGGCTCACTGCGGATATCATTTCTCGAACTGAATTCGATAGTAGTTATGAAAAGGGGAAGCAAATATTTCAACTGTTAACGGGTTTACAACAGTTATGTGCTCAAGCTAGCCGTCACTTGTGCCTTCCGGGAAGCCGTATGTTAACTCTTAGTTTTTTTATTGTTATGCTATCTTTCAACTTGTCGTATCCGTAATTCACTTTTTATACATGCTAAAAGACAAATAAACACCTTTAATTCGTAAGTACAAAATTTAAGGGATACAATTTGCTAATCCGTTTTTTTATTACCGAAATCATGCATATGCGTGTTGCATGTTTTTCTTCTAATTTATAAAGGGGGACTAATACATTTATTATTATGAAGATTTCTTCCGAGTAAATATAACAGAGAGATCAAATCATTAAAAATGGAAGTTGAGCGGTTGCTGATGGAGATCATACAGAGCCGAACGGCTTGTGTGGAGATCGGTCGCAGTAGTTCTTATGGCGATGATTTACTCGGGATGTTGCTTAATGAAATGCAGAAGAAAAGAGGGGGGAATGGAACCAATTTAAATTTGCAGGTTATAATGGATGAATGCAAGACGTTCTTCTTTGCAGGACATGAAACCACTGCACTGTTACTCACATGGACCATCATGTTACTAGCCAGCAACCCCTATTGGCAAGACAAGGTTCGAGCCGAGGTTAGAGAGGTCTGTAACGGTGGTTCACCATCGGTCGAAGATCTCTCAAAGCTATCCGTGGTATGCGCTTAATTACGTTGTCAGATAATCATCATAATTAATCAACAATTATAAGCATTGCATGAATTTGCATTAATTGATATAATATATTATTAGCAGAGAAACTGTAGATTCAAGAAAAAGAAAAAAACCAAAATAACTTTTAAATTTTATATCTATAATCTATCATCTATCAATACTAATAAAGAATGTTTTTGTAAGCCACTTATCACAAATTTAGAATTTTTAATTTTATTTTCCCGTTTCTTTTTTATAATAATATCAATTAACTACAAATGATATTATTTAATTTTTTTCATTATAAAATAATTTTTTATTAAATTCAAAAAGATCTTTCTACAAATGTAATTTGTAAAGAAATATTTTTTTTATAATATAATAAATTTTTCCAAAAACAATATCAAACTTTTAAAGAATATAATATATTTAAAAACCTATGGCTTTTAAAAAATAAAATTCTAATAAACAAAAATAATTAAATTTCAGAGTCATAATAAGAAAATATTAAAAATGACACTTTTTAAAATCGGTTTGTTTTGAAACATTTGTTTAAAAACCAACTTTTGTTTAAAAAACAAAG
This sequence comes from Flaveria trinervia, assembly GCA_025506515.1. Taxonomy (NCBI): domain Eukaryota; kingdom Viridiplantae; phylum Streptophyta; class Magnoliopsida; order Asterales; family Asteraceae; genus Flaveria; species Flaveria trinervia. Next base: position 81,485,179 of record CM046447.1, read on the forward strand.
AAAAATAAAGAAAAGTTTAAAAAATGATATTATCCTTTTATCAGTCTTTCGTAATGACAATTATATCTTATATCAAAAAATCGTTATATAATTCATTAAATTTTTATTAATAACTATTTAATATATTATTTTATCACCTATGTAATAAAGGGATACTAATCTAGTTATTGAATATTATGAAAGCAAAAGAATTAAAACTAACAAAATTTAGATATATCCAAATATAGATCAGTATAATAAAATGTCTCGATAACTTTTTAAATATATCTTTCACTCTAGCTGATGAAACATGTTAAGTGTTATGTTAAGTATCTTACACTTTTAGAAACATGTGTGGCATATTATTTTTAAAAAATTAAAATATTGTAATACTCATTCCGTCTCAAATAAGTTTTCATAAAAATATACACATGGTTTAGTGAACTATACTTAATGCATTTAATAATAGGAAGTAACAACTTACGTCTAGAACTAGTCACTTAATCTAGTTTGGTGATTAAAAACGTATATTTGGGAATAGAGATAATTTAGGAAAAGTTAAATAAAAACTTGAACGGGTACGTACAGTTTGTCACGACAACTGGATATACTGTTAGTTTATTTTGTGTGATCCAAGCTGAATTTTGAGTCGATTAGTATAGTATGACTTGACTTTAAGACCCATGTTTTTCACATTGGAAAAGACTAATCTAGGGCCGTAAACGAGCCGAGCCGAGTCAGGATAGGTTCGAGCTCGAGCTCGAAACTTATCGAGTCGAGCCGAGCCGGTTCGAAAATTTTAACGAGCTTAAAACATCGGCTTGAGTTCGGCTCGTGGCTCGTTTGAGCCGGTTCGATTTACTTTTTTTTCACATTAATTTATATGAAAAGACAAAAAAATATATATTAGGGTTTTTCCATTTTGTTGGGTACTCGGTGCTTATGAGAACAAAAATTGTTATTTTGAATATAAATAATTTACTATTAAGTTATATATTTTGTAAACAAAATACTTAATGTTCTAAAAAGAATCCATTTTTATTTTTAACAAAACATTTTTAAAATTCTAATATAGTAATAATAATAACTATAGATAATAATAATAATATAATAATAATAATAATAATAATAGTTATTATTATTATTATTATTATTATTATTATTATTATACTATATAAATAGATATATATATATACATATATTATAGCATCGAGTCACGAGCCAAGCCAACGAACAGATACACGAGTCGAGCTCGAACCGAGCTAACCCTAACTAAAGTTCCGCTCGTTTAGAATTCGAGCAGAGCCGAGCCGGCTCGTTTAGATTCGAGCCGAGCCGAGCCGGCTCTTTTAGATTCGAGCCGAGCCGAGCCGGCTCTTTTAGATTCGAGCCGAGCCAAGCCGGCTCGTTTAGATTCGAGGTTTTTTTAAACCGAGTTTTTTTCGAACGAACTTTGAATCACGGTGCAGAACCCTCGAATAATCCAAATTATGCATAATGTTGCAAAATTCTATAGTGTTTCGTAGATGAGTTGACAACTTAGATAAAGTAATTTAGCAAAAGTAAACGTACTATTTGTTCATGAACATATATTTGACTTTTACCAAATATTTGTCCAAAAAAAAGTTTCATAGATTATAATAAGAAAATACGTTATGTAGACACTGATAAATAATGGTTTTAATTTTAATTAAGTCTGGAAAAAACGATACTTTGACTTATACGTTATGGACTCCAAATAATTAAATGCGTTGAAAGTTTTCACTGAAAACTATCGGGATTTAAATATACTCAAGATTCTCATGCATGGTTGTCTGATAAAAAGAAGATTTATACATTTTATTAATTCATATAAATTGAAGTTGTACTTAAAATCCTTCACTCTATTGGTTGGTAGCCATTTCACTAAATTATAACAAAACCATTTTGTTCTACTCAAATAAAATAAAATTATGTACATCTGGAACTAACGATTTTATATAGATCTAACACTAATATGTTATTGATGCAGTTGAACATGGTGATCAAAGAATCTTTACGATTGTATCCTCCTGCAACCGTGCTGCCTAGGATGGCATTCGAAGATATAAAACTCGGGGACCTCCACATTCCTAAAGGATTGTCTATATGGATCCCCGTGCTAGCGATACACCACAGCGAAGAGATATGGGGTAAAGACGCAAATGAATTTAACCCTAATCGCTTTGCCCCTCAGTCATTCTCACAGGGACGCCAATTTATGCCCTTTGCAGCTGGCCCACGTAATTGTGTTGGCCAGTCTTTTGCCCTTATGGAAGCAAAGATCATTTTGTCGATGTTAATACGCAAGTTCAATTTTCTGATATCTGACCGTTATAGACATGCACCGGTTATCGTGCTTACCATAAAGCCTAAGTATGGAGTTCAAGTGTGTTTGAAGCCCTTGGAGGAATGAGGGCGACGTTCTAAGTTGTTTACTTGGAATTTATCAATTTTGGCATGATATTTGTGCTTTTTGCGTAGTCTTTTTGAGAGTTAAATATAGTTTTTTGTGAGTGGAGAAGATGGAAAGAGAAGATGGAACAATGCTTGTAATAATTAACTATCACAAGATATGCTAATAAAATGAGAGAAAAAGGGTTGATATTTTTGTCTTTTATGTGACTGTTGTATTAAAGGTCTTGTTCTTTTAGATAACCCCATAGAAAATAAAATTCATGATAACTACAATTTTTTTTTCAGCAAAGTGATTTTACTGTTATCGAATCTGATATGCATATAATAACGTTTTTTTCTAAAATCTTCAGTTAAATGTATGCTTGTCATTGTAGATATAGTTAATACTATATGGTTACATTTTGAAATTATCCTAGATAAATTCTTGAAAAACTAGTTAGATGACAACATCAAATATTTTAGCAAGGTCTCATTATAAGGTGATAAAATCTGGTTCGAATGAGATAGTTGGCTTTATTTCAGATATTTTTTGTTAGAAGAAATCCAAACGGATAGTCTTTCAGCAGAAGAGATTTTATGAAATAAAATATTAGAGTAAATTACCATTTGCATACCTATCGTTTTCTCAATTTAACCACTTATATTTCTATAGTTTCAAATTCTCGATTTTCCCCCAACGTTTTATTTTTGTCACCGTTTGAATCCAAATGACTAATTCTGTTAAATTGTTCAATTAACTCTTTATGGAAATGACTAAATTGCTCTTAAGATTAAAAAATCAAAAAACTTAGTGGGACCACCCACATCTTCTTCTTCTTCTCTAACCTCTAAACATACAAGATTTTCTCATTTAGGGCAGATCCATCAAGGGTTTCAAGCGCGTTATTAGCCGATTCCTCTTAATCAAATTGAACAAATCCGAAACCCTTACTCTTACCATGATCATCTTTTGCAATCTTACACGAAAGAATCCCCCCAAATTTCCTAAAAACCATTTCCAATTTCACATCAGTAACCAACGGATCCAGATTCTTCACAAACAAATTCACGATTCGAGTTCTCCTCGTCACCGGGTCTCATTGACACCACATTATCCTCATCGGTTTCCCCCTTAACTCAACATGATTCAAACTCCACCGTAGCAACCCATTAGGTCCACCCACACTACCACCATCGCCCCTCACCATGTTGAATTTGATTCAAGCAGAACAAATTGTTGATGTAAGGGTAGAGTTCTTTCCATCTGATACATCTTTTGATGTAGGTTTAGATGTAGAAGATGCTTTTGATACATTTTTAGATTGGGGGATTTTTGGCTACGGTGGTGGTGATAGTGGTTGCGGTTGTGGTGATCAGATTTTAGGGTTGCAGTGGTAGTGATGGGGCTATGATGGTGGTGATAGTGGTTGTGGTGTGGTGATGGGCAGCTTTGGTGGTGGTGGTGATAGGGGTTGCGGTGGTGCTGATAGGGGTTGTAGTGGTGATGATAGGTGGCTATGGTGGTGGTGATAAGGGGCTGTGGCGGTAGTAATGGGGATACGGTGGTAGTCACGGGGCTATGGTGGTGGTGATCGTTATTGCGATGGTGGTGATAGGGGTTGTAGTGGTGATGTTGGGTGGTTGCGATGGTAGTGATGGGGCTGTGATGGTAGTGATGGGGCTACTGTAGTGGTGATAGTGGTTGCGGTGGTGGTGATGGGCTATTGTGGTGGTGGTAGTGATAGGCAGTTGTCATGGTGATGACCAGGTGGTTGTGGTGGTAGTGATGGGGTTGGTTGTGGTGATGGTGATTTGAAGAAGATGATGTTGATGAATGGGACCTGCAAGATTTTTTATGTTATTATTTAATCTTAAGGGTAATTTTGCCTTTTTATTAATAATTTTAACAAAAATCTTAACAGTGTTACTTATTTTAACTCAAATGGAGATAAAAATGAAACGTATAGACTCAAATGAAGTTAAAATGAAACGTTAGGGGTCGGATGGCAATTTTGAAACCGTAGGAATGCAAGTGGTTAAAAAGAACAAACATCAGGGACGCAAATGATAATTTACTTTTAATATTAATAAAAGATAGGCAACTTTGAGATCAAGGAAAATGTTAAAACAAAACAAAGCTAAAAGTTAAACTATATAGTTGAAATTGTTTGATAGTAAATTTTAAATTTGAACTTTCTTGGTTTCAATTTTCTACTTAGACCTTCACATTTCTAGCTCATGACATGTAGATTCGTTTATTATAGATGTTAATTTCTATTCAATTATCATATTACGCTTTTGAAAACTATTAATTTTAATCAACTTTAAATCATCAATACATTATACGTATAGTATGATTAATATCTTTCATACTTAAATACTATACTCTTTTAATTACATTATCTTTATCTGTAAGGATAATATTAAGAGGCACGGAAAATCAAAATCGGTTTTGAAAATGCAAGATGAAGAAAGTCGCCTAAGAACTTAGGTTGTCATGCGAGAACATATAGCATAAAAAAGTTTTTTGGTTTTGTAATTACCAGCACATGATCATTATTCTAGCTTTTATAATCTTTAACGTCTCAAAAATATAATGAGAAAAGTTATTTACCGGTGTGTTTAATTTGATCTTGAGTGATCTTTAACCAATTTGTATTACATCCATTCCGCGTTTGTGATATAAGATTGATCATATATTGACATCTTGGAGTTTACAATTGGTATCAGCGTTTTGGAGTCCATGATAGATTATTTGGTTAAGCTTGAAGCAATATTTTGAACATGATTCAAGTAAGAAAGCTCATTTATGAAGAGAAAATGGCTTTAGAATGATTGTGATGGTTTGAAAGGATGTTTATGAAGTTAAAAGTATTTAAAAGGTGTTTGACTCGAATTTGGAAGAATTAGACTTGTAAATGGATTAATTGAATCGAATTAGTGACAATTAGATGTAAATTTATATTTAATTGACATTAACTAAGTTTGATTAATGTTTCTAGACCATATGGGTCTTAATTCTTTCAAAATTGGCTCAAAAATCAAATAAAATAAACTCGTGCAAAAGATGAACTCATGCAAAAATTAGAGTTTCCGCACGAAAGGTCACAACTATTTCATTAGACGGTTATTTTTGGTAACTGTTCATACGAGAAGTGTCACATCTTGCAAAAGACGATTATCTTTGAGATGTCATGTGATTTGTTCAAGTTGTCATGTGAAAGCAAGGTTGTCGTGTGAACACTCTGCGAAAACTTTGAAAGTTTTGAAAACCTCGAAGACATGAAAACCTCGAAGACTATTGATTGAAGAATCTTACTGTATTTTTGAGCCTTGTTACCGAAATTCGTATGAGTACCAAACCTCGAAGACTATTGATTGATGATGATTATGTTGATTGGGTTTACCGTTTTGAAAACCATGTCATTTACATTAAACCTAAAATGTGGAGGTTGACCAAGTATGGACCTTACGTACCTTTGTATAAGAATGGTAAAAGTGAAATGGTTCAAAAGCCTGATCACTTATGGGATAAAGAAGACATGAAAATATTTGAGCTTCATAACAAAGCATATGCTACAATTACCATGGCATTAACCATTGAGATTTCTCACAAATTCAAAGATTTTAGATATGCAAAATTTCTATAGGATGCTATAGAATCTCAAATCATAGGAAACAAGATATACGTAAAAGCAAGAAAGATATGTTAAATCAGGAATTAACATATTAAACCATGTGATTGGTGAATTTCATGAGGTACAAATTGCAAGATTGTTAAACATATTACCAAAATGAAGAGTGTTGGAATAACTCTAGAAAACATTGCTTTTAATAAGAAACTGCTCAACTCATTATCTTACGGCTGGAACAATAACTACACTTCAATCAAAAAAACTAAGGATCCTTTCACCCTATCAGTAAGATATTTAATATCAACCATCTAGTCTTATGAGATGGATGATAAATAGAGAGTTGTCAATCATCTGAATTTAATGCTGATGAAGCTATAGTGTTGTATGCTAAAATGGCAAGTAATCTCAATTACTACATGAGTTATACTCAAATGTGCCAACAACAACAATCCGAGATGATATTTGTTCCATAAGTGAAACAAGTATTGGTACTTTAGTTTCAAGTTTCTAATTTTGTTCCAAATTCTTCTCCCATACAAGCTTATTATTCATCAATCCAACCTCAACAAACTGTTTCACAAGCTTATGTTACCACCTCCAATCCTTCAAAGTAAACTTTTCAAACTGTAGAAGAGCACTTATCATTATTCATCACTTTTAGGTCCAGTTATGAGGCTTCTATAGTTGATGATTTACAAGAAGTGAATCCTAATGATGTAAAAGCGAATGATATCAAGTATCAAAAGGCTATGGTCATTTAAAGAGCCAAAAACTTTGCACATGAAACAGGAAGAAAGATATTTAGGGTAAACCATTCATGCCAAACTGGTTTTGATAAAGCTAATATCAGATGTTATAATTATGACAAACCCAAACACTTTGCTACTGAATGCATATAACCAAATACTAATCAATTGAAGGAGGCAAAAAGATAATGACTATAGAGGTTGAATATGATTGGTTTGATCAAACAGAAATATTGAATCTCAAAATTTCCATAGCCTTGTTTGCAAAAGTTAAAAAAATAGAAAATATAGAGAAACTAGAAAATCTATTTATTGAACTTATTTCTAGAGATTTACTTGAGGGGGCTATTTGAAGAAAACACTAAAAGTGAAGAATAAAAAGAAGTTGATCGGTCTAAGTTTGAGGAAGAAGATGTTGGAGAGATTGAAAGGAAAATTGAAGTATTTGTTGAAGAAATGAAGGTTAAAAAGATAATATTGAAGATGAATTGACTAAAAATATTGTTGAGATTACTCCCGCATACATTGATCAAGCTGATAGTGTTCCAAGTGTAAATTTTCTGATCCAAACAAATGAAAGAAGTTATTGAGTATACTCTAGCTATTTTAAATAAAACATTGTTGATTGTTAAAAGAAAAGGATGTGTTAAAAGCTTTCATGGTCAAAGAAGTCTCAAATGTTGTTGAATCATCCACTACCAATTTTGAGATATACAATCAATTATGTGTAGAGAAAGTCCAATGATAAAACTTTAATTTAGAAGTTGAATAGCTTCAATATCAAGAAAGAAAATATAAGTATAATAGAAAGATTTTTAAAGAAATATTAGAAAGTCCTAATAACACAATTTATCTAATAAAAATTAAGTCTAAGTGATCATGATAGACCGGGTTAATCATGATTCAGACATAATACCCTATATGAAGCTATACATTAGCAAGAGGTTACAACTGAAGTGGAAGACTGAAATGAAAGATATCGGAAAATTAAATCATTCTTGAAGATGTGTGACAAAAGTCAAACATGGCTTGATATCATAATCCAAAGGAGAAATTATAAGGCCCTAGCTTGTATGGATTATAATATTATGTGACAAGTAAAATCATAGAAAAGTGAAAACATCTAAAAGGGCATAAGTTTTCAAAAGCATGTAAAAACTTTAAGTTCATACGAGAAAGTTTAGTTCATGTGAAAACTTTAGTTCATGTAAGAATTTTAGTTCATGCAAGAACTTTTAAAAGTTTTCTCATGAACTCCATCATATATATATAGTTGTTTTGTTTTGTATTTCATTACGTATGTTTTATTTGTAAAAGTGCTCTAAAGTTCAGAGAGAATAAGGTTGTGTGATAGGCCGCTTGAGGGGAGCTCACCTCAGGTGAATCGAGCTTAAATGATGTAAACTCCTTTAATGTTGTAATTGTTTGGTTAATAATATTCGATTGAGTTTGTTTAAAGTTCATCGATATCACACACATACACATTCTTCTTAAATTGATTATCAAATACAACTTAATCTACATGATAAATAATATGCTAAAACTGATCTATCAAAATGAAATAATGAGCTTGCTTTGGAAAGACACATACTTTACAATGCATTTGCTTCAACAAAGCTTACTATTACGAAATTTGAACTTTCGTCAACAATGGTTGAAGACATTATTAAATTTCAAATGACACAGGAAATTAATGATGGCAAGAGTGGTAGTGGCTTTGCTAAGATAGCTCCTTCCATTAATCATGACTACTCATGCTTGCATTCATTCAATAGCATACAATATGTGGATATGAATTATGATCTGGGATTTTAATCTCAATGTGACTTAAGACCTTCGGTCAATACTCTTTTACCATTGATCCTCTCATGAAAAATAAAACAAAATCAATGATTCTAATGTTTGTGTAGAAAATTTAAATATCGACAAGATAGTGGAAGACTTGGAGAATGATGATGATCTAGATTCTGATAAAAATAAAAGTAAGACATGTATTGCAAAAGAATCAAAATATAATTCATCATTAAATTTTAATGAAAAGTTTGATGTTTCTGTTGAAAATAGTAGTTGTTCTAAACCATTGATTAAGCAAGAGAAGCTAAAACAAAAATTTATGCATAGTGACGGTAAATTAAAATCTAAACAAATGATTAGAACATAGTTTTAATTGAAATGGGAATTCAAGAATAGATTTGTTTCTATAGGTATTATAGATAAGGACGAATATGTTTTCAAAGATTCGAACACTCAATTCTTAAAACAACATTCTCTTGATACTAACTTGTAACACATGAATATTTTAAAGATGAAAAAAAGGATGAATAAAAGTGAAGGAAATAAAAAAAATACAATTAAACCTAAGTTGAGGGGCCAAATATGTAAAAAAGACAAAACTATAAAAGTTGGTGTATGAAGTAACATGGCCACCATACCATGTTACTTTCACCTTTTTGCTTTGGATTTAGAGAGAGAAAACAGAAGAAATTTAAGCTTTTTGAAGAAAGAAGACGATTGAATTTAAGGTAAGAATTCTTGGTTTTAAAGTGTTCTTGTTGGGTTTTAGCCTCGGTTATGTGCTTATGTGTGTTTTTTGTGTTCGGGTGTGTGTTTTGGTGGGTTTCTAGGTGGTTGAACTCAATTGCAAACGGGTTTGAAGAAGTCATACTTAATAGTTGTCAAAGGTGAGTTCTAGAATCCCCTCTTTACATGTTTTAACTGATTTTGGGGCTGGAAATACATGTATGTATGTTTTTATAAAATTGGGTTTTGTACCCGTATGCTTATGTATGTGTGAATATGGGTGGGGTATGATTGGTTGCTTTATGATGATATGATTGTGTTATGTGCATATTTTGATGCTTAGAATATTAGAACTAAGCTTAGAATACATTTGAATGATGATTTGGGACTGATTATGATGTTGATAGTGTGAGTTGGTTGCCCATGCGCCTGAAATTGGCCCATGCTCCCAACGGTCAAATTGCCTAAGTGTTATCCCATGTGCCCCCAAACCTGTAGATACATGTGTACCTAGTTTATGTGCTTAAATGTAAAAGTCTTTCATGTCTTACATATGTGTAATTTGAAGAAGTAATGAAATATGATATATGATTGAGGTTGTTGTACATAATTCTAAGTCAATAATGATTGAGTATTATGTTCAACCTCGTCGGATGAGTATTCATGCTAATGGCCTATACTTATGGACCATACGCATGAATATATCATGCTTATGGACCAGTCGCACGACTGAACAGGAGACTGGATCAGTCGTATTTGAGACATAAGATTAACTCAGTCGCACGACTGAACCTTCAGTCGTGCGTATGGTTAATCACAGATTCAGTCACACGACTGAACCGTGTACGAATGGAAACCACTAACCTATAAATACCACCTAATTCGTGGAAAAACATAACACTTTGAGAGATACTTTGAATACACGTAAACCCTAGCCGTCTAGAGCATCCCAAACAACTTAGCCAAGCTCATAGTTCGTTCCGGATCTATTCCTACTCGTTCTTAACGTTTAGTTCAATCTTATATCGATCGGGTTATCGTTCTCACTGATTGGATCGTCAATCAAATAGGATTTCACACTATTTGATCTGGTATAAACGCAGAATCTTAGTACTCCGTCCCTAACAAGTGGTATCAGAGCTTTGGCTCTTGATTTTTTGTTTGATTCAATTAGGTTTGGTGTCAAAAACCTACGTTTGAATCAAAAGGGTCACCACGTTTGCTTCAAAAGGTGTTTTCGACGTTTTCTGACATTAAAGGTTTGATTTTTCACTATACGGCAGATTAGGGTTCTTAGAAAAATCGTATTTTGTGTCAAAGTGTCAAAATCTTCGATTTTGCAAAAATAGCAGCCTTCAGTCGCACGATTAGCTTATTCGTACGATTGAACTCATTCATATACTCCATCCGCACTACTGAACTCAGTCGTATAGCTTATTCGCACGACTGAACAACTCCAGTCGTTTGCTTCCAATCGTCCTGTTCATACGCACAACTGAATCCAATCACACGATTGAATTCATTCGCACTCCTCATTCGCTAGGGCTGTTCAAATAGCTCGGCGTTTGAAACTTGCTCGAACTCGTTTGAAAAAAGTTCGGATTTCGCTCGTTCGAATTTTGGCTGGGTTGTAAACGAACCGAGCACGAGCAAAGGTATGCTCGTTCGTCGCTTGCTCGGTTTCGCTCGAATAACTTTTTAGATTTAGTTTTTATATATTATATAATTATGAATCTATTTAGTTATTTACCACCTACCACTATTTTAATTACTTAGTTAAAAAATCAACAACCCTAATTGTAAAGCTTTAATTATCTAATCAAATCATCATTTCGCATTTCAAAATCCTTTCATCATTCCACCTATTGCCACTTCCCGTCGTCCCCTGTATCCCCCACCTCCCTACCGACTATCGAGGCGCTGACCTCCGGCAATCAGACAAGTAACCCATGACCTCCAACACTCTGACATGCGACCATGACCTTCGGCAGTCCGACATGCAATAGTCTAATCGTGCATCCCGCCTTGGACAATCAACTTCTGAAGTCTGAAGTCCGACTTTGTTCGAAGCCTGACATTGTTCAGTTGTTCCTAATTGTGATGTCTTGATGTTAGATTTTTTTTTATAATTTGGTTCTTAAAGAACATTTACACAAGCATTGGTGAAGATACTACGGTTGGAATTTAAAATTTAAAACTTTTGAATTAATTATTAGTTTTATTTTAAATTATAACAAGAAACCAAACAAAACCGAGCGAAACCAAGCGCTCGGTTTAAAACTGAACCAAGTTCGAGCATAAGTTTGCGCTCGAATTCGTAAATTCGAACCGAACCGAGCCGCTAGGTTTAAAACCGAACCGAGTTCGAGCGGAACTGCGTTCGGTTCGGTTCGTGAACAGCCCTATCATTCGCACGAGTGATCCATACTCATAGTTCATTCGCACGAGTGATCCATACTCAAAGTCCATACGCACGATTAAAACTGTCATGTTCTACAAGTACTAAGTTTATAGCAATGGAAGATCAATTTGCTGTGTTTACTGTAGGGAAGGACTCACGCATCCAAAACCTACTACTTCTGGAGAATGAGATTGGTAATCATAATAAACTGCCAAAGTTGTTAACGTTAGATGAATATCCTCAGTAGAAACAACGGTTTGTGATTTACATAAATGGAGTTGATCCTAATCTTTGGACATCCATTGAGACTGGTTACACAATACCAGTTAGTGCTAATGGAGTCAGGTTGACATTGGGTGGAATGAGTGAAGCTCAAAAGATTCTCTTCAATGCTGAGAAAAAGTATATACCCTGTTGACTCAGTTAATACCGAAATACATCTTTCATCAGTTTTCTGAGAACAAGCAGGCTAAAAAGTTATGGGAGGCATTAGAGAAGAGGTACGATGGAAATGCAACGTTGAAGGCACTAAAGGCTAAGGCTCTCAAGAAGGAGTTTGATAAGTTCTCTTCGATAGGGAATGAGAGCTTAGATGATATTATTGATAGATTCTATCATCTGATGAGTGAGCTGCACACTCATGGCGTAACCACATCAATGGAAGATAAAGTTTCAAGCTTTGTTGATGGTTTGCCTGAGAAATGGGATTCATTGTGTCTAACTTGAGACAGAACGACATTCTTGGAATGTTAGACATAAATGATTTCATCTTGAAGTTAAGGGAGGAAGAACTACGGATGAAGTACAAATCGAAGAAAGGATCATATGTTAAGAATCCTTCACTTTAAAACTCAGTTCCGACTCCAACTGTGTCAGGAGCACCATTACAAACAACATTTGTGTCTAGCTCCTCGTCTCCTTCCCAAACCACTGCTTCAGGACTAGAAATATCAGGGTCATTTGGAACCCAATACATAGTGCCTGAAGCCAATACTACAAAGTTGATGACCCAGAATCTCGATAATCTCATAGTGGAAGTTGCAAAGGAGCATATGGATCTTCTAGCAGCAGTGGTACAATCTTATGATGGTTTAGTTTCCGGGAAGATTGGAAATTGTCATCTTGCAGATGAAGATTACGAACAAGTTGATGAGAACGAGCTAGAGAGAATGGACATAATGTGGGCCTTGGCGAGTGCAGTTAGAAGAGCTAAAGTATTTGTCAAGAAGATGGGGCAGGATCTAGTTGCCACTAAACATACAACTTTTGGATTTAACAAAACCAAAATCACCTGCTTCAACTGTGGTGAAAAGGGACATTTTAAACGTGAATGTGTAAAGCCCAAAAAAAACAAATGGAAACCCATTTCCTATATTCAACCGTCAAGACAAGACGTGATTGGAATCTTCTCTCAAGCAAGGAGACAAAGGCTCTGACTGCTCAAGGTGATGAAGGTCAAGATTGGTCCTTTCGATTTGTTTCTCCTGGAGAATCAAATATTGCCTTTGTTGAAGCATTGGATGATGGGTCTACTAGTGAATGTGAGGTTGTAGCTAAGCATACGATGTCAGATACTGAAAAAGTTGTGAATGTTGTAGATCACCTGGTTGAGGAAGAACTTAGAGCCACAAGTTCTGAATCTCCAGCCACCGAACGATCTAACTCTGCTTTGATGGCTGATTCAAATGATTCATCACAGATAAGTTCTACCAACCAATTATTTCAAAAACATGCTTGTATTAAATGTGAAAAATTTAGAGAAAGTATTGGTCTGAAATTTACTAGGTTATTTGAACACAATGATAACTTAGTAAATGATTTACAACTTTGCACTGAAGCTAGTCGTATATTAAAACAAAATGAATGCAGTTTAAAAGAAAATATAGAACTTTTGGGAAAACAACTAAGGGAAACCGAGGTTGCTGCCTTAAATCAATCAAATGATATAAAGTTTTACTTAAATTCTTTAGAAGAAACCAAAAAGGAAAAAGCAGGTTTGGAAGTCGAGGTTAATTCTTTAAAACAGAAACTGCATAGTTGGGCTAGTTCTTCTCACATAGTTCAAAACTTAGTGAATGAACGAAATAATGGGGAAGGTTTGGGTTACAAAGTAGTTCCACCACCACATGAGATCCTTTTAAATACTAAATGTAGACCTATCAATAACAACCGAGTAAAGGATCATGTGGTGTCCACTCTTCTGGTTAGTGATCTTGATTCCACGGTAAACCGGTGAAATCTGGCACTAAACAAAAGGATTCTATGTTGAAATCAAAAGGAAAAATGCCAGTTGAGAATTTAGATGATGAAATTAAAAGGGTTAATGTAAGGACAGGTTCACAAACGTCGATTTCAGAACCCAAAATGACTAAACCAATTAACCTAAACGTGTTAATCATCAAAGTCCATATAAAATGAAAAGTAAAGATGTTCCAAATGTTAAAACAATTAATTGTGTTAATAAGGCTAAAACATCTAAAATAGAAGTTACAAAACCCAACCAGACACATCTCACACCTTCACCAAACTCAACATCACGTAAAAGTTTTCTTCAATCTGTAGAAGCGAGATCTTGCTAGAGTTGTGGAAAAAAGGACACATCTCTTCTAATTGTCCTTATTATCAGACGCCTAGAAAGAAAATTGAACTTTATGATACAAAACCAAGTTTTTTAAAGTGAGATCTAATACTCCACCTAAGAGTATTAGTGAACCTAAAGTTCAAACCATATGTCAGTTGTATGTTTACCACAAATAGGCCTTACACGAAACTGGCCCATGGAAAGAAAAATCAAGTGTAGTGTCTGATAGTGAGGAGAATAAAAAGAAAGATATGCACTCATCTTCTAAAGGAAAATGGGTTGAGTTTATGATGTGTGATTCCTCTGGGTCACCCAAGCAGTTAAGGCTTGGGTCCCAAATCTAAACTAATATTTTTTTTGAATGTGAAGGGTGTCCGCTCCAACGCTATCACTAATACCTGGATTATTGATAGTGGGGCGTCCAGGCACATGACCGGGAATTCGTCCCTCCTTAGGTCAACTACGTTCAACAACTACAGAACAACTTACTTTTAGTCTCCCAGATTTATGATAATGGATTTAAAGTTGTATTTGACAACAAAAAGTGCTACATGTTGAAGAAGGACTACGTAATTAAAGAGGATAAGGTTCTTATGTCAGCTAAAAGATATAACGACTTGTATGTCTTGGATCTATCAAAAGCCACCACAACAGATCACTCTGTTCAATGCTTCTTGTCAAAGGCAACTGAGAAGGATTCAGTCTCATAGCATAGGAGAATGGGACACATCAATCCTAGGAAGATGAATCATTTGGTTCAAAATGATTTAGTGATTGGTGTAAATGCCTTTGACACTTCGGAACCTCATACTCCAACAGCTACAGATACTGAACCTAGGTTTAACAATCTGGATACTAAGGTAGTTGTTCCCACGACTCCTTGATCTCAGATAAATGTTTATCATCCCTTGAACAACATCATTGGTGATGTTAGATCGGGAGTACATACCAGAAATCAGCTATACTCAGCTGATTTTGCCTCAGTCATGGAAAAAGGATATCTTCACAATGGCGCATATCAATGTTTTGTGTCTCAATTTGAGCCAAAATATGTGAGTGAAGCCTTAAACGATGAGGTATGGGTCAGTGCCATGCAAGAAGAACTCCTACAGTTCAAGAAGTTAAGAGTAGGGACCCTTGTGGACAAACCAAAAGGTGCTAAGGTGATTGGCACTAAAAGGGTGCTGAAGTGCAAGAAAGACGACCAAGGGGTCATAATCAGGAATAAGGCTCGACTTGTAGTTCAAGGATTTTGAAAAGTCGAAGGCATAGATTACAATGAAGTGTTTGCACCGGTGGCAAGGATGGAAGCAATACGTATATTTCTAGCCTATGCATCCTACATGAAGATTAAATTTTATCAACTAGATGTGAAGAGTGCTTTCCTTCATGGTGAAATCTGTGAAACAGTATATGTCACTCAACTCATCTTGTGAAACATGGTTTTCGCAGAGGCGTTATTGACTGTACATTGTTCATCAAAGAAAAGGATGGAGATTTACTGCTGGTACAGATTTATGTAGATGACATAATCTTCGGTTCTAAAAACGAAGAACTATGTAAAGAATTTGAATCTGTAATGAAAGCAGAGTTTGAGATGAGTACCATGGGGGAGATGAAGTTCTTTCTCGGTTTACAGGTGGATCAGACACCAAAAGGAATCTTCCTACATCAGACCAAATATGTAGGAGATATCCTCAATCGATTCGACATGGAGAATGCTTCGGAAGCTAGAACTCCACTGCCCACGAACCATGACGTGGCACCCAATGAAAATGGGGATCTGGTTGATGCCACCATGTACAGAGGAATGATAGTATCTATCATGTACCTCATAGCCTCGCGTCCTGATATCATGTATGACACATGTCTTTGCTCCAAACATCAGGCGAAACCAAAAGTAAATCATCTCATCGGGGTTAAAAGGATTTTTTGTTATCTGAAGGGTACTCCAACACTCGGGTTGTGGTATTCTCATGACGATGAATTTGAGCTTATAACGTATAATGACTCGGACTACAGTGGTTGCAAGATGAATTACAAGTCAACATCAGCGGGATGTCAGTTCTTTGGTAGACGGTCAACATGTGAAGCTTAATATGTTGCGGCTGCAAGTTGCTGTTCTCAAATCATTTGGATTCAACAGCAAATGCGCGACTACGGTTTGCAATTTTCTAACACCCCTATTTTTGTTGATAATTCTACTGCAATTGTTGTAATCAAAAATCCAGTCCAACATCCTAAAACAAAACACATTGGTATTAAATATCACTTTATACGTGACTATTTTGAAAAGCAATTAATCGAAGTTGTTAAAATTAATACTGATTTTCAACGCGCCGACCTCTACACAAATGCATTTGACAAACCTAGGTTTTTATATCTTTTAGAGGTTAATGGCGTGAAAAAGAAAAGTGACGTGATTCAAGAAGACGACAGTCCTTAGTCTGACGATTTGTTTCTTAGTTTATTAGTTATTTTATTTTATTTTCCTGTCTACTAAAATCCAAAAAACACAAAAAGATTTTCGGTTTTAGAATTTTAGGGGGAGAATAGTTTTAGGTTAGTATTTAATTCGTTGCAGTATTTAAATATTAAAAAAAACGAGGGGGGAGGGCAGTTTAGCTGAAAGAAGTGAAATCATATATGTGATTTTGATTCAAAGCTTATGGAAAATGATAGTACATAGGGAACAAATTGGTTGGGACTTCAAAACTAATTTGCTCTAAATGCGAAATTCAAAGTACAAGTTTGAGAAGTCTAAGCACAACTAAAGAAAATTGATAGTTAAACTAGTCTGCTACTGAGGTAACGTAGAGAAAGTAGACCTAGAGCTTGCTAGTTCATTGTATGATGTGTCGGTAGATTCAACACAATAAATGCTCTAACAAGAAGATAGGTTGTGTGCCTCTCTGTTGTGCGGTGGCACTGACCTGAGGATAAGCATACCTAAATATTCTAGAATCCATTGTTGTTTGCACCTCTATGTTGTGCGATGGCACTGACCTGAGGCTTGGCATCTCTTTGAAATGTAAGGCCCAATTCCCGGGACGCTTGCAGCTGGTAAATCATTGCACATAAATCATATAACTTTATATTTAACATTGAAAAACATCACAGTGGAAACCTAAAAATAAGTTTTCATATCATTACAAATGCTTTTGCAAGTTAATACAATCATTCATTTCAAAACATCGTTCGTTCGCATTACAATGCAAAAATATTAAACAAAACAATGCCATCTAAAAGAGTTGAGCAGCTGCCCCGTGCCATCCTCAGCAACTTTACCTGCCAACTGGAAACACATAAAAGTCAGCGTTGCTGAGTGAGTTCTAGTTTTAAAATAAAACATACTTTTCTATCGTTAAAACTGTTCTTTACTTTTATGCGATCATACATCATACGTACACATAGATAATATTATTATTATCTTCATCATTCGTTCGTTATCTTCCATTCGTTCACACATTCTTACTTTCATTCATTAATTCATCATTACATCTTTTCTTTCCATCAAAACCATGAACTTTACCCTTCAGTCTCCTGGTACTGGGCCTAAGCCTATTATAGACCTTCCATTACGATGCACAGCACCTCTTGGCCACAGTACCTAAGATAAAGTTCAGGTGTACCATTGTCATGTGCTATGCTCTTCAGTCCTCATGATACTGGACCTAAGCCTATCATAGACCTTCCATTACGGTGCACAACACCTCCTGGACATAGTACCTAAGGCAAGCAACAATGGTTCCATACAAATGGCCAATCACAAAGAAAGACCTCGATTTGCATCCTCCCAGGGTAGCAACCCGCACACGGTTGGGCTAACACCATACAAAGGGGCGTGTCCTGACATACAAGACTTGCAAGACTTTCATTACTTTCTTCATTCATTCATTAACACATGCATTCAGTCATCATGTTCCTCGTTCATTATCTTTCACTTTACGTTACATAATACTTTCATTTCATTCATTAACATTTAACGTAAAGTCATGGGAGAGATAAACATTCATCAATACAAGGAACATAACATACACAGTCAATAACATCATCATACAGGGCATTATCATACATACATAACATACATCATGCACAGACATACAACATCATACATCATCAACATCAACATCCCCAACATAACCTCTAAGGCCACAACAGTCATCTTACATGAACTTACGGGAATCTTCCATGTCAAAACTTACATCTGCAATTTCCCCCGAAAGTCAGTACGTAAACTACGTTTTCCTCGGGTACACCAGCCCTACTTGGGCGTATGGGCACCCTTCAGTCGCATGGCCTTCAAGCCACTGAACATCATGTGAATGGACCAATGCGGATGGACACCTATGCAAATGAACACCCATGAGAATGGACCTCATACGGATGAACTCAATGCGGATGAGTCCTATATGAATGGAACTAATGCACATGAACACCTTGTGCGGATGAAACTAATGTGAATGAGCACTTATGCGAATGGGCTCTCAGTCGCATGACTCCCCATGTGACTGGCCCCCAATCGTGCGAATGAACCTCAATCATGTGAATGAACCTCAATCGCACCTCATTCGGCCGTATGGCCTCCATTCGGTCGCCTAGCCCTAGCTGATGCAGAATGCAGTTCATCCCAAACCCAATATGCCATTTTCGACCTCCAAGCTCTTACAAACCTCTTCTAAGCCCAATTCAACCATCCTAAACCTTAGGAAAGCATAACACAACACCATACAAGCACACACAAGCCCGAAATCATGCGTCACTCGCATCATACATAAACACATACACACGGGTCAAACACACACACTTCAAAACGATTTTCAGATATGTTCCAGCCCAAAAATCATTCAAAAACGTGTAAAAGAGGGGTCCTAGAACTCACACAAACCATCACAACGAGAAGAGCTTCGATTAGACCCGCTACACTTCGATTTCCACCCTCGAATCCTCTCGAACCAAGCTCGAAACCCTTTTTCTCCCTTTTCTCCTTCTCTTCTCTCTTTTGGCTGATTTTATGGGTGTGGGGAGAGGGTGAGGGCTGCCCTCTCCCTTTAAATACTCCCACTCACCCAACTTTCTCTTGTTGGCGAGTTTGGTCCCCCGACTTTGGACTTTATTTCTTTTTCTTCTTTCGTCGGCTTCAAAATAAATAACTGGGTATTACAAGTTCACCCCTCTTAAATAGGTTTCATCCCCGAAATCTGTTATTCCTCGAACAAACATGGGTAATGCCGTCTCATTTCTTCTTCAGTCTCCCATGTAGACTCGGATCCCTTCATGTGTTTCCACTGTACACGCACAAGAGGAACCGCTTTATTTCTCAGCCTTTTCTCTTTTCGATCAATGATCACCACTAGTTGATCCACATAATTGAGTCGTTCGTCTACTTCGATATCCTCCAGTGGAACAATCATATCTTTATCTGCCAAGCACTTTCTCAGATGAGACACATGGAATGTCAGGTGAATTCCACTTAACTCATCTGGTAACTCCAGTCTATAGGCCACCTCTCCTACTCGAGCGATGATTCGGAAAGGCCCTGTATACCTTGGGCTCAACTTGCCCCGCTTTATGAATCGGATGATCCCCTTCCATGGTGAGACCTTCAACATAACCCGGTCACCCACCTGGAACTCAATCAGTTTGCATCGTTTATCAGCATACGACTTCTGTCTATCTTTGGCTGCCTTCATGAAGGCCTTGATCTTTTCAAGCTTCTCAGTCGTAGTCTCGATTACCTCAACGCTCCCTAGTTCTTTTTGCCTAATATCACCCCAACAGATGGATGTTTTGCATCTCCTACCGTATAGCATCTCATAAGGTGGCATACCAATGCTGGCATGAAAACTGTTATTGTATGAGAATTCAGCTAATTGTAAGTGGTCATCCTAACTTCCCCCAAAATCAATAACACATGCCCGAAGCATGTCCTCCAATGTTTGGATGGTTCTTTCGGACTGACCATCAGTCTGGGGATGATAAGCCGTGTTGATGTGTAACCTCGGCCCCATAACGTCGTGGAATTTCTTTCAGAATTTAAATGTAAACCGTGTGTCACGATCAGAGACAATAGACACCGGCACACTGTGATGAGTTACAATCTCTTTAATGAAAAGATCCGCTAACCTCTCAGATGAATATGTCTCGCGGATCGGTAGGAAGTGAGCACTCTTCGTCAAACGGTCAACAATCACCCATATAGCATCATACCCTTTCGGAGTACGCAGCAACTTCGTAATAAAATCCATGGTGATGTGCTCCCACTTCCATTTCGGTATTTCCAAAGGTTGGATCTTTCCATACGGCTTCTGATGCTCGGCCTTCACCTGTAGGCAAGTAAGGCATTTACTCACATACTCCACCATGTCACATTTCATACCCGGCCACCAATAATCCTTCTTCATGTCTTGATACATCTTTGTGGCACCTGGATGAATGGAATATCCAGTCTTGTGAGCCTCATCCATGATCCTCATGTGTAGATCCCCAAAATGAGGAATCCACACTTGTCCAAAACGGGTTTAACACCAAGTGGGTTGTCACCCAATTCCGCAACCAGACCTCTCATTCTTTCCGAGTTAAGATGATCTTCCTTCAATGCCTCATCTTGAAACTCTTTAACTTGCTTCATCACGTCAGAGGTCATGATTAGCTGATACACTTTCACCCGAATCGGCTTGGGCCTCTCTTTCCGACTAAGGGCATCCGCCACCACGTTGGCTTTGCCCGGATGGTAATGGATCTCGCAGTCATAATCTTTTATGAGCTCCAACCATCGTCTCAGTCTCATGTTCAAGTCCTTCTGCTCAAAGAAGTACTTCAAGCTCTTGTGGTCAGTGAATATAGTGCACTTCGTCCCGTAAAGATAGTGCCTCCAAATCTTTAGCGTAATGACCACGACTGCTAGCTCTAAGTCATGAGTAGGGTAGTTGACCTCATGAACCTTTAACTGTCGGGATGCATAGGCTATAACCTTCCCCTCTACATTAACACACCCCCAACCCCGAGTAGGAAGCATCAAAATAAACCACCAGATCTTCATTCCCATCGGTAATGACAGAACAAGAGCTTGAGACAATCTCGCCTTCAATTCTTCAAATGCCTTCTCCTGAGCTTGACCCCATACAAACTTTACATCTTTCCGGGTCAATTTGGTTAGTGGAGGAGCGATCTTAGAAAAGTCTTGGATAAATCTTCTATAGTAGCCCGCCAAACCCAAGAAACTACGAATCTCGGATGGCGTCTTCGGAGACTTCCATTGCATCACCGCCTCCACCTTTGCCGAGTCCACCATAATCTCGTTAGGATTCACCACATGTCCCAAGAACTGAACCTCGTGCAACCAAAATGCACACTTGGAGAACTTAGTGTACAACTTATCCGATCTCAACGTCTCCAAAACTTTTTGAATGTGACCGGCATGCTCAATCTCGCTCTTCGAATAAATCTAGGATATCATCAATAAACACAATCACTGATTTATCCAACATCAGCCGACACACTCAATTCATGAGATCCATAAAAGCAACTGGAGCATTGGTTAAACCAAAGGACATGACAAGAAACTCGTAGTTTCCATAACGCGTGTGGAAAGCTATTGTAGGGATACCCTGCTCCTTCACCTTCAACTGACGGTAGCCTGATCGAAGGTCTATCCTCAAAAGCCAACTGGCACCTTGAAGCTGATCGAACAAATCATCGATTCTCGGTAAGGGGTATCGGTTCTTGACCATCACTTGTTCAGCTTATGGTAGTTAATACACATCCTCATACTACCGTCTTTCTTCTTCACAAATAGGACCGGAGCACCCCAAAGAGAGATACTCGGTCTAATGAACCCCTTATCAAGCAGTTCTTGCAACTGCTCCATTAACTCTTTCATTTCCATCAGAGCCAACCAATACGATGCCTTGGCAACAGGTTGGGCACCCGATATCAGATCAATCTGAAACTCGATCTCTCTGTCAGGTGGCACTCCTGGTAATCTTCTGGGAACACGTCCGGAAAGTCACACACAACCGGTACATCGGATAGTTGTGGTGTTGGTGTATCCACATCCTTTACATAAACCAAGTAGGTGCTACATCCAGGCCTCATACACTTTCCCGCCACCACCATTGAGATTACTTTTGGGATCGTCATGACCCGATCCTTATAAATAGTTACCGAACTCCTGTCAGGCGCTGTCAAAGGAATCATCTTCTTGTGACACACAATGTTCACCTCGAAGTCCGCTAACCAATCCATCCCAAGAACCAAATCGAAACCACCTAAGGTCATCACGAACGGTCTAACAGGAAACTTATGACCCTCAAGTTCCACGTCACTTCCCTTTATCATCTCGAAAATCTTGGTGGACTTACCCACGGTAGTTTCTACATCACAGGGTGCATCAACACGTCTACTACTAACAGGAAGTTTAGCACAGAAAGCAGCAGAAATAAAACTTTTACTAGCACTCGAATCAAATAACACAGAAGATAAAGTTTGGTTCACTTGAAACGTACTGGACACAACATCAGGGTCCACCTAGCCTCCTCCTGTGTCATAGTGAATGCCCTGGCACTCGCCCTCGGTCCTTCACTTCCCATCTTCTTCGCCCTAGAACCCTCAACCCTTGGCTTCTTACAATCCCTACTTACGTGGCCCTTCACACCACAATTAAAGCACCGGACCGTACGATAGTCCCTGGCCATATGCCCCGTCTTCCCACATTTGAAGCACAAGTTCGACCCCAACCTGCATTCCCCTCTATGCTCCTTTCCACACCTACCACACTTCTTCAAACCCGTACCAGATGTGACCACACGATGGTCGTCCACCCGTGCCTTCTTATTACCCGTCGAGGCATCACCCCGACCAAACCTCTTCCAATGCCAGTTCCGATCACCACCACCCTTCTTGCTACCTTCAGTCACAACCACCGTTCTCTAATCATACAGTCTCCCCACCAAATCCAGCGCTGACCTAAACGTGCTTGGTCGGGAAACGATCATGTGCCTGTGAATATCCGTTGGCAAACCCTGAATATACCTCTTAATCTTTTGAAATAGAGGTGTCACCTAATCCGGCACCAGACGTGCCATTTCGTTGAACTTCCTGGTGTACTACTGATGTGTCATGGTTCCCACCTCCAGTTGCAGGAACTCTCTCTCAATTTTATCCATTTCTCTATGAGGACAGAACTCCGTGATCACCAACTTCATCATTTCAGACCATCTCATTCTCCCAATGGCCCTGCTACCCTCGCTTGGACTATATTATTCCACTAGCACAAAGCCGAGTCCATAAAAGAATAGGCAGCAAACTTTACTTTCTGATCCTCCCGGCACTCGCTGATATTTAACACAGCTTCCATTTCTCTCACCCATCGGTGAGCAGCAGTAGCAGTGCCGTTACCATCAAAGGTAGGGCGCTTGCGTCGTTGAAACGCCCCATAATTACAGCCTCGTGCCACTTCCGGCACAAGCTCTTCTTCCTCCTCCTCATCATCCGAGAGAACCGTTTCAGTCTTCGGTTGCTCCCGTCCTCCCGAAGACCTATTCCTCTCTTGTCTCTCCCCTTCCTGTACCGCCTTGATAACTTCAGTTACTACAAACGGTAAGATCGTCTGCATGACCTGATGAACTTCTTCTACAACAGCCTCCTTTACTGAGGCTCTCAGATTGACGCTCTCGTCGCCACCCTCCGGATGAGGGGTCTCTGGTTCTTCGTGAACCACCTTTTCAACTCTGGGTCTTCCCCACTTGGGTCGCGGCTCAGCGCCAAGCCCATCACGACCACCACCATGAGAGGCTTTTGAAGATCTACCACCGACCATTCACACACACACACACACTGAAAGATTCAAACACCAACACGATCATTCAAGGGAACTGCTCATTCGTGAACCACCTTTTCAACTCTGGGTCTTCCCTACTTATGTCAAGATTCAAACACCCGAAATCAAGCATCACTGCCATCATACACAAACCCATACACACGGGTCAAACACACACATACTTCAAAATGATTTTCAGATGTGTTCCAACCCCAAAATCATTCACCGTGTAAAAGAGGGGTCCTAGAACTCACACAAACAACCACAACAAGAAGAGCTTCGATTAGACCTGCTACACTTCGATTTCCATGCTCGAATCCTCTCGAACCAAGCTCGAAACCCCTTTTTCTCCCTTTTCTCCTTCTCTTCTCTCTTTTGGCTGATTTTGTGGGTGTAGGGAAAGGGTGAGGGCTGCCCTCTCCTTTTAAATACCCCCACTCACTCGACTTTCTCTCGTTGGAGAGTTTGGTCCCCCGACTTTGGACTTTATTTCTTTTTCTTCTTTCGTCGGCTTCAAAATAAATAACCGGGTGTTACATGAAAGCTCTTAGTATAGTTTCTTCTTGTCCAATATCCGTAGACCGCTCAAAAATCTCCTGAGGAATGTCGATTACCATATAAGTGTGGGATCCACAAATGCTTGTTGAAATAATGTAACCTTATACATTACCAATGTGAGTCAAAAATCGTATTGGATTAAGTGAACAAGTATACTGACAATCATCGTGGCTGCAATTCTTAACAGTCAAAATCATTGTGTGCATCTTATAGCTCTAGTATGATTTCTTGAAAGTGCTATTGACTCTCAGACAAAACAAGAATCTAGCATCAAAGTGCATATTAAAAAGGTCCCAAATGATTATGATTTACCTGTATGATTCCATATTGAATCTTTCCAGAAATGATAAAATTAACTTGAAGCTGTTTTGCTCAAACCCAAAATAACAAAAATATGTCTTTTTTTAAATTTAAATTTAAGAGTTGTTTTCAATTTTCTAGTGTTAGGATCATGTATTGAATGAAATACTAACTGATATATGTGTATACCAAGTCAAATAGTGCGAAATTCTATTTGATGGGCGATCCAATCAATGAGAATGCATGTAGAAACAATAGTAGATTGAATCTAAACGTTAAGAACGATTGGTAATCGATCTAGTGCGATTTATGAACTTGGAACAAGTTCTTAGAAGTCTCTGGACGACTAGGGTACGTTTTAGTACGTAGGTTTTCGAAGTGTTATGTTTTTCCATGATTTAAGTGGTATTTATAGGTTAGGGTTTCTCATTCGGGCGACTAAACCATTAGCATGGTTCAGTCGTGCGATTGAGTCACGCGGTTGATCCATTCGCACAACTGAGTGTTCAGTCGTGCGATTGAGTCAATTTCATGTCACAATTATGCGACTGATCCAGTCTCCTGGTTCAGTCGTGCGACTGGTTCATTAGCATGAAGTTGTTCATGCGTATGGTCCATTAGCATGGGCCATTCGCATGAGAACTTCATATGACTAAGTTTGAATATGTTTCATAATCATTATTTGACTTAGATCTATTCAAACAACCACAAACCTATATAGTTAGTTCAATAAGTGTTAATATACAATAATCAATGAAATATTAAACATTATAAGCATAAACTACACATTGTATTTCATTCAACCATCCAGTTACATATATGTAAGACATGAAAGACTTTTTACATTATGCTCATAAACTAGGTACATATGTATCTACAAACTCCCGTTTGGACCTAGTTTAATCTATTGTCTAACATTCTTTATTAGCTCTTCATATTTCTTGTACTTATCCTCTCTTGTGACTCCTGCATGTATTTCAAAAGCAAAGCAGAGCCGTGTCACATTCTAGAATTGGAGAGCTTGTACAATATCCTGCAAGTCATAGAACAGTGGCCACTTGTATAAGGTGTAAACATCATCAGCCGACAAGTTAGTGAGCCACATGGGGTCAAATACCCTGATAGTTTCCACACTACCATTTATGTTCAACACTATGACCGCCTCTCTTGTTCTCCAATCGTAGTACCATCACTTGAAGTGTGGAGTGAAGTCCTATGGCATTTCCCGTAGAGGGATTCTAGACATTGTGTACGGAGGACTCCACTTCAGCACTATTTTTGGTTTTCCAGTAATGGCATCAACTTTAGATCTTCTGATATACCTCGTTGGTTGTTGAGGTTTGAAGTTGACCCACCTGGTGTGGTGCTCTCTCTTTATAGCAGCTTTAAACCAACCTGACATCTTACGAGGGTCAGCATATAACAACTTCAATTTTCCTAGCTGGTTAAACTCAAAATCCGAAAGAGTCTTCAGATCGTGTGAGAATCTAAAGTACTCGATCCCATTCTCTCTTTTAACAGCATAAATGTTAAGATCTTCAAAATAGGCCCACGCTATAATTTTTCCTGACACCTTATGATGCTTCTTCACTTTATAGAGTTTGGTGTAGACATTTGACTTTGGAGCACTACGTTAGGCTCTGATTTTTGCAAAACATGCTGCCCATTCAGCCTTTCTGATATTGACATCGACGTTTGAGGCTTAGGCCTGGTTTTCCTTCTTCTCTGACTCCTATTCCATTTTATCTAGAGTTTCAAATGTATCACTAACAAGGGTATCTCCCAGATTTGGAATGACATTTCCTTCGTTGTCAGTATACTCTGGATAATGTTGGGCCTTGACATCCTCAATCTCTATCTCGTCCATGTCATTTAGCTCATCGTCACTTTCCACGTTTACTGTAGGAGCATCCTTCACGATCTCGTCAGGATTCAGTCGGAATATATCGGCCAATTGCTCATCAGTGAGATCATGAATTATTTCTCCTTCTTCAGGAGTGTAACTCACAGACTCCTGACTATCCCTTGCAGATCAAGAATCATTATGAGTTGAGTCTTGATCTGCTGAAGGGGAGCAACATTGTATTTATCTCTTTGAAAATTTGGATCTGCTTGATTTAAAACATGTAACACATCAACCATTAGTCAATAATCAAAACAGTAAACATCAAATATATACATAAACATTAATTACATAATATCATCTAAAATTCCATTACAAAGTTTTCAAGTACATAAATATCTAAACATTACTTTTTCCCTAAATAGTCGGCGCGTCAGTAGGAGTGGCAGAAGATAAGGCTCCTTGGTCTTAATTTCTCTTTGTACTTCTCTCTTGACCTTGAGCTGATGTAGATGCAGCTGCATCTCCTTCATCATCATCATCACTGTTCTACCTTTCCCTTGTCTCTTCCTTCTCACTGGCCTCATCATCATCACTATCATCATCTTCACCATCATCATCATCATCTCCTTCTCTTATCTTGAGAGGCTCATCCTTTGATCCCTTGAGCTTGAGCATGATGGTCTTATTTGATGCCTCCAACTCCTCTATCCTCTTTGCTGAGTGGATGTTTTGCTCCTGGAGTTTGGCAATTTGCTCAGCTTGCTGTGAGATCGACTGTGCTTGGGTAGCGTTTAGCTCCACAAGCTGACGTAGTTGGGCAGTCTTTTCTTCATCAGTAGCTAACAACTTCAGTACCATACGGTTGAGTGCTGATAGCTATTCCTCTACCCCAATGGGGGGGGTAGAGATGATCCTGTGTGGTATGTAGGGTGGGATGATGGTTCGGCTTGGTGGCTAGTGGTGGTGGTGGCAGTGGTGTATATGGGAGGTGGTATAGATGTGGGTGGTGGTGGGTGAGCTGTAGTGGTGGTGGATGGGATGTGGGTAGGTGGTGGAGTGGGTGTGGTAGTGGTGGTGTCAGGTGGTGTGGTAGCAGTGGTGGTGGTAGTGGTGTAAGGTGTGGCTAAGGTAGTGGCTGTGGTGGTAGATAAGGTCAAGGTAAACTTGAGTCTTTTCCCCTTCTTGCCATAGGGGTGAGCCATCCTCTTCTTTCTTGTGCCTCTAGGCACTGAGGCTCCCTCTTGGCTGTTGGGCGGGTCCGGGGCATATGAGGGATCTGAATCAGCAGCAGCATCCCTGGACTCCCTTGGGCGTCCACTAACCGCTCGCAAACCTCTCTCTATAGCAACCCCTGCTGCCCACAGTCCTCATCAGAGGCTCCTCATCACTCTCTGCCTCCTCATCGGGAGGACAAAAATCCTGGTGAAAGCTGGCAGTGGTGGCATCTGTATGAGTAAGGGGTGGAGATGTAGTATGAGCAGGGCCGGCCCTAGAAACAACGGGTCCAGAATCTCCACCCATGTCTCCGTCATCATCATCGGAGTCATCAAATGGAAGAGCAATCTGCTCAACATCTGAATCACTCTCCTCGTGGCGCCACTTTTGCCTTCCCGGCACCACATACTCCACCTGGGCCAGATGCCCCATCAGTCTCTTAACAAGGGGTTTGACTTGCTTTCCCCTGTAGACCTTCATGCGGCCTAGTGTCGTGTCATCCATCACCTCCAATGACACTGCATCCTAGCTCTCCTTAGGCAGAGAGGGCAGCTTCTCATCAATAACCATCTGAAGAAACCTTGGGTACATGCAAAAACCCTCTTTGCCATTAGCCTCCAGATTCTCAATCAGGTATGAGAAAATCATGCTCGAGAAGCTGAAGGGGTGGTTCAGTATCGGTGCCATGTAGGCATTATGAATCTGGTCTGAAAGATCCTCAAACCCACCCCTCCTAGAGGCTATGCACTTAAGAATCACATGTGCTAAGTACTTGTACTGGGGACATAGGTTTCTCTTGTTGAGCACCCCTGCATTTATGTCCCCAGAGTACTTAATCCTGACAAAGCACCCTCTCACTGTCAGAGGGTGTAGCCTGGTCGGGTGATCTGCATCGTCACCCAGATCTAGA
The DNA here is from genome assembly GCA_025506515.1 of Flaveria trinervia. Lineage (NCBI taxonomy): Eukaryota > Viridiplantae > Streptophyta > Magnoliopsida > Asterales > Asteraceae > Flaveria > Flaveria trinervia. The sequence goes on from CM046447.1 coordinate 81,514,105, forward strand.
ACTCGACGATTTCAGCAGCTATCACCTCTATATCCATCCCAAAAATGGTACTTCGGATGCTGTAGGGCTCATGTGAACGATTAACCGATGCCCCCTCCTAGAAGGTCTGTTGTATAGACATATAAGGAGTGCACGGTGTGGATATACCTCTGTGAATTCGGAAGCTGTTTGGGAATGCAATGATCCCTGCAAACTCGGCATCGTTCCGAGTTGTAGCATCCAAATGTGCACAAATATTGTGCTTGGGGTTGATGGTCCATCTATCAGCCATCAATCTGTAATACAAGACACATAGACATTAGATCACTGCATAACAAAAATCAGTTCAAGTTAACCTGTTTGAAATCAGTCTGGTTTAATCATGCGATTGAACCACACGTCTGGGTTCAGTCATTTGACCTAACATGCGACTGAATACAGTCAGGTGACTGAACATGCGACTGAGTTCAATCGGGTGACTGTACCTGCGATTGGTTCAGTTGGCCGACTGAGCTCATTCGTATTATTCATTCGGCCGACTGAGTCGTTCGGCTAGTTCAGTCATGCGATTGGAGTTCATCCGGTGTCCAGTCATCTGATCTACTATCTGTTCGAATGAAATTCGAATTTTGACCAAAACTTTAAATTAGACATCGTGTATTGGTTCATTCACTTGCAATCACTAACTTAGCACCTAATATTTGATTTCAACATTTTACTTAGTTTAGTTAGGTTATTTGTCCAATTTAAGTCACGGTTCTTGTTAGGGCCGAATGTCATAAATTAGGGCACATATCAAGCGAAATTTGGTGAGATAGCACCGCAATGTACCTGTATAAACACCGGAGATCGTCAGAATTTCGAAATAGGGTGTCAAATTCGGTCAGAAGAAATTTTGGCAAAGTAACAGTAGGCTATGTGATTTTAGGGTGAATGGGGGTGATGAGTTTATGCGATCGACTATGGCCCTATTTATACTGAATCTGATTTCAATCGGGCGACTGGACCCATTCGCTCTTTTCATTCGGGTGATTGGGTCTCAGTTGTGCGATTGGTTCAGTCGATTACATCCAGTCGGCCGACTGGGTTTCAATCGGGCGACTGACTCATTCGCACAGCTCCATTCGGGCGACTGGCTCAATCTTGTAAGCCGTTCGTGTGAATGGTTCATACTCAAGCTCCATTCGGTTGTTTAGGGCATAAGTATGGTCCAATCGTACGATTGGTCCATCCTTATGGTCCAGTCGTGCGAATGGATCATACTCATGATTTGGACTTTATGACCATTGACATTTTACACCATTTAACTTATTGATTAAACATTTTGAGCATTCGATCATCTCAGACATGATCCTTTTAACTTTGAAAACTTTTGATCACCTCAGACGTCATCCTTTTAAAACAATTTGTCACCTCAGACGTGACTCATTTTACATTTGAAAACATATGTGGTCACCTCAGACGCGACCCCTTTTAAATGATTAAACTCCAGATTGAATTCCATGACATAATCCGACATATAACCTAATTTTGACAAACTTAAAACAAAAGAAGCTACTAGAAATTAAGACATGTTTTTGTGATTTAATGGGAGGTGGAAATACTAAGATTGAAACCTAATAGATTTATTTCTTGAACAGGTAGCTTCAAGTTATTTTGACCATAAGAGGAATGATTCATTATGGAATCATACAGGTAATCAAATCATTCAGGATGTGTTACCAAAATCATTTGATGCTAGATTCTTATTTTCGTCGAGAGTCATTTGCAATTAAGGAAATCATACTAGTACTATAAGACGCATACTTTGATTCGGACTTTCAAGAATTGCAGCCATGATGATTGTCAATATAATGTCCACTTAAATCCATACACAGACTTTGACACAGATTGGTGATAGTTTAAGGTTTAATTATTTCAACAAGAATTTTTGGATGCCATGCATATATGGTAATCAACATTCCTCAGGAGATTTTGAGCGGTCTACGGGTAGTTTGACAAGAAGACACTATTCTTAGAGCTTTCGAAAAGAAGCCAAGCCTCAGGTCAGTGCCACTGCACAGTAGAGAGGCGGCAAACAATAATGAATTCTAGAATATATAGGTTATGCTTATCCTCAGGTCAGTGCCACCGCACAACAGAGAGGCACATAACCTATCTTCTTGTTTGAGCAATTTATTTGTTGCATAGATCTCACCAACAACATAGGTTATCAGTTTGGTTGCTTTTTGCATTTTCAATCATGTGCTTTGCTCATATTTAGGTCATCCACACACATTTGTGGCGTTCAATTCGCTCATCACCCCTTATTGGAACTCTGTTGATTGTGTTAACCAGGGATAAGATGATGACCCACAGCTTGTTGAACAGCTTAGTTTGATCTTGAGATCACCAAAGAGGTCTACTTATCTATTGTGTTGAATCTACCGACATATCATCTAATGATCTAGCAACCTCTAGGTCTACTTTCTCCGTGTTACCTTAGTAGTAGCTAGTTTTACTATCATTTTTCCTTTTATTTTTTCTTAGACTTCTCAGACTTATACTTTGAATTTTGCATCTATTTCAATTTAAATCTTTTAAAGTCCCAAATGCTTTGTTCCTATGTACTATTATTTTCCACAGTCTTTGAATCGATATCTCAGATACGATCTTATTTCTATCAGCTTGCCTGTCCTCCTCCCCCCTCTTTTTTTTAATACTAACTTAACCTATTCTCCTCGTAAAATTCTAAAACCATAAACGATTTGCGTTTTTTAGTAAATAAACTAGAATAAAAGAAAATAAAAGATAAAAGACTTGACGCATCGAACTAGACCTGTTCATCGTCTGGAATTACATCACTTTTCTTTTTAACGCCGTTAACCTCTAACAAATATAGAAAACGTGGTTTATCAAACGCGCGATGAAAATCCGTATTTATTTTAACAACATCGATTAGATTCTTTTCAAAACAATCATGTATAAAGTGATATTTTAAGCCGATGTGTTTGATCTTAGGATGTTGGACAGGATTTTTAGTAACAGCTATTGCAGCAGAATTATCAACAAATATATGGTGTTAGAAAATTTCAAACCGTAGTCCCGCATCTGGTGTTGAATCCAGATGATTTGAGAATAGCAGCTTGCCGCAGCAACATATTCAGCTTCACAAGTTGACAACGCAACTGATGTCTGCTTCTTACGCTACCACATGACTAATCTTCTCCCAAAGAATTGACAACCTGTTGAGGTGGATTTGTAGCTCATCTTGCAGCCGCCATAATCCGAGTCACTGTACGCGGTTAGCTCGAAGTCATCGTCATGAGGATACCACAATCCAAGTGTGGGTGTACCCTTCAGATAACGAAAGATCCTTTTGACCCCAATAAGATGGTTAACTTTTGGTTTTGCCTGATGTCTTGAACAAAGACATGTTGCATACATAATATCAGGTTTTGAGGCAATAAGGTACATGAGAGATCCAAACATTCCTTGGTACATGGTGACGTCAACCAGATCACCATTCTCGTCGGGTGCTACATCATGATTTGTAGCAAGTGGAGTCCCAGTTGCGGAAGCATTCTCCATGTCAAACATATTGAGAATATCCCCTACATATTTGGTCTGATGTAGAAATATTCCTTTTGGTGTTTGATCCACCTATAGCCTGAGAAAGAACTTCATCTCTCCATGGCACTCATTTCAAATTCTGCCTTCATCACTGCTTCAAATTCTTTACATAATTCTTCATTCTTGGAACCGAAGATTATGTCATCTACGTAAATCTGAACTAGCAGCAGATCACCATCTTTCTCTTTGACGAACAGTGTATAGTCAATTACACCTCTACGAAATCTGTGTTTCACCAGGTCAGTTGAGAGTTTTTCATACCATGCTCTCGGGGCTTGGTGAAGCCCGTAGAGAGCCTTATCCAGTTTGTAAACTCTGTCTCGATGATATGAATCCTCAAATCCCTCGGGTTGACTAATATACACTGTTTCCTGGATTTCACCTTGAAGAAATGCACTCTTTACATCCAATTGATAGACTTTAATCTTCATATAAGAGGCAGAGGCTAGGAAGATACGGATGGCTTCCATCTTGCCACAGGTGCAAATACTTCATTGTAATCTATTCCCTTGACTTGTTGAAATCCTTGAACTACAAGTCGAGCCTTGTTCCTGATGATCACACCTTGATCATCTTTCTCACACTTCAAGACCCATTTGGTATCAATGACTTTAGCACCTTTAGGTCTATCAACCAGTGTCCGTACACCTAACTTTTTGAACTGAAGAAGTTCTTCTTCCATGGCACTGACCCATGCCTCATCATTTAGGGCTTCACTGACGTATTTTGCCTCAAACTAAGACACAAAACAATGATAAGCACCATCATGAAGGTACCCTTTCTCTATTACCGAGGCATAATCAGCTGAATACAGCTGATTTCTTGTCTGAACTCCTGATCTGACATCCCCAATGACATTGTCCAGAGGATGACAGACATTTAGGCGTGATCCAGGAGTGGTGGGAACAACTACCTCAGAATCAAGATTATGAACATTTCGTTCAGTATCTGAGGTAGTAGGAGTGTGAGGTTCCGAAGACTTAGAGGCATCAATGACAGATGCTTGTGGACTTGCAGTAGGAGGAACCTGTTGCTCCTAAGTGTCCTGATCATTCTCCACGTCTTCATCGTCAGAGGAAGAGTCACTTACCTCGAGTGCTACCCCTGAGATGGTTGGTGATTCACCTTGTGAGCCAGAAGATGTAGATTCCTGTGATGGTGTGTTTAGAACATCATACATCATTTTGGCCACTAACTCATCATCAGACATGGAGAGGTGGATGTTGAAGGACTTGAAGAATCCATCATACTCAAAAAAGAAAGCGGGTCCTTTTCCAGCATGAGGGGTGGTGTATCTTTGAACATCGACATTACACTACACCTCTACTTGACCCGTTGAGTTGTTGTACACTCTTTTATTCAGTATGTTGTATCCTAGAAAGATGCCCTCTTCAGCCTTCTCGTTAAACTTCCCATCCTGAGTTTTCTTCAGCAACGTACATGGTGCTCCAAACGGTTCGAGATACTCCAGATTTGGTTTACGTCATTGAAGTAACTCATAACACGTCTTGCCATGACATTTTACTACCAGAACTCGATTTAACGTGTAACACGCAATGGGTACCGCCTCATTCCAAAATTGGATAGGCAGTTTCGAGTCTGCTAGCATTATGTGTGCTGTCTCTATTAAGCTACAGTTCTTTCTCTCAGCAACCCGTTCATCTAAGGAGTGTAGGCGGAAGTGAACTGATGCACAATTCCTTTTCTTTGCAGAAAGCCTCCATCCATTGGTTCTTGAACTCGGTTCCGTTGTCTGAGCGTACTTGTCTTACCTTCAGCTTATAGAGAGACTCCAGTGTAGTTACCAATTCTTTGAATGACTTAAATGTTTCTGATTTTGATTTCAGAAACATCACCCAAGAAAATCTTAAGTAGTCATCTGTAACTACATAGCAGGACAAGTCACCTGCGATGCTTCTTGTACTAACTTGACCAAACAGATCCATGTGAAGAAGCTCAAGAGCCAGTTCTATAGAATTAACTTTCTTTGCCTTATGAGACTTCTTTGTCTGTTTGCCTTTCTTGCAGGAGAAAAAAAATCCGGGAGTTGGAAGTTCTTGACATTGACTCCTCGCACTAGATCATTCTGGATCAAGTGGTTCATTTTTCGTGGATTGATGTGCCCCATTCTCCTATGCCAGGAGATAGAATCCTTCTCAGTAGCTTTTGACAAGAAGCACCGAACTTGATGATCCGTTATGGAGGCCTTCGATAGATCCAAGACATAAAGGTCATTATATCTTGAGGCTGACATTAATACTTGTTTCTCCGGAATCACATAGTCCTTTTTCAGGACATAGCACTTCTTATTATCGAAAACAACCTTAAATCCTTTGTCACATATTTGGGAAACAGAAAGTAGATTATTCTGGAGTTGTTAAACGTAGTTTACCTTGTCAAACTTAACTTTCTGGTTCCCTACTTCCCCCTGAGCTGTGATGTACCCTCCTTTGTTTCCAGCAAAAGAAACATGACCTCCTTTGATTTGTTTGACGTTTGACAGGAGTGCCTGGTTTCCAGTCATGTCCCTTGATGCTCCGCTATCTACAATCCAAGTGTTTGTTTTAACACTATAGCAAACACCCCGCACATTCAATTGAATACATTAGTTAAGGTTAGGTACCCAAGCCTTAACTGGCTTGGGTGACCCAGAGGCATCACACATCATAAATTCCACCCATTGACCTTTTGAGGGTGAGGGAAGATCAACTGTCTTATTGTTCTTATTTCCAGACAGAGACTTTTCTTTCCATAAGCCAGCTTTGTGATAAACAGACGACTGGCTGATAGGTTGAATTTTAGGTGCACTGACTCTTTTTGGTGGAGTCATGGAGCTCCTTTTGGAAGATCTCAATTTAGCATCATAAAGTTCAATCCTTTTCTTTGGTGTCTGATAATAAGGACAATAAGACGCTATGTGCCCATACTTTCCATAGTTGTAGCATGATCTGCTTTCAACTTGATGATTTACCTGTTTCTATGGAGAAGTATGTGACACACGAGTGACTTTACTCTGTTTGGTTTTTGACACTTTTTTGTTTAGATGTTTTGTCTTGTTTAACAAAATTAATCGTTTGGACATTGTTAACATCTTTACCTTTTTGTTTCTCTGGACTTAGATATGAAGCATGTGATTGGTTAATTTGTTTGGTCTTTTTGGGTTCAGAATTAGACTTGGTTGACCCAGACTTAACTTTAACCTTTTCAAATTGTTCATCCAAATTGACACAAGGCATCTTACCTTTTGATTTTGAAGTGGCCTCCTTTTGTTTAGTGCTAGATTCATTTGGTTTACATGCAGAACCTGGATCACTTACAAGAGGAGTGGACACCACATGATCCTTGATTGGGTTATTATTTATTGGTTTACTTTTTGCATTCATCAAGATCTCATGTGGTGGTGGTACCACTTTATATCCTAATCCTCCCCATTATTGTGCTCTCTCACTAAGTGTTGGACAATGTGGGATGAACTTGTCCAACTATGCAGTTTCTGTTTTAGTGAATTTACTTCTACTTCCAAAACTACCTTTTGTTTCTTAATGTCTTCTAGGGAGTTCAGATAGAACTTAATGTCATTAGCTTGGTTAAAGGCTACAACTTCAGTTTCCCTAAGCTGTTTGTTCAAGAGTTCTATCTTTTCTTTATAGTTGTGCTCATTTTGTTTTAAGACTCTATTGGCTTCAGTGCATAGTTGTAAGTCCTTTACTAAGTTTTCATTATGATATAATAACCTAGGAAATTTCAAATCAATACTTTCCTTAAATTTATTACAATCAGAACAAGCAAGATTATTGAAAAGTTGAGTAGTGGTACTTACCTGAGAGGGTGAGGTTGAATCAGCCATGAAAGTAGTGTCTGGCTTCTCTGGTTCTGGACTTGTTGGACTTGTCCCTTCTTCAGGCCGGTGATCAACTACTGTTGCAGATTCTTCAACATATGACATCGCGAGCTCCACTGCAATATCTCCTTTACTTGCTGAGTCGTCATCTAGATCCTCGACACTAGCAATATTTGATTCTCCCGGAGACACAAACCGAAAGCTCCAATCTTGTCCTTCGTCATCATGAGCTGTTAAGGCTTTAGGATCCTTGCTCGACGAAGTAAGACTGTTTGTGGGCTTCTCCTGACGAGTGAAAGATGAGAATGGATTTCCATTTCTTGTCTTTTTGGGCTTTACACATTCACGTTTGAAATGCCCTTTTTCCCCACAATTGAAGCATGTAACTTTTGACTTGTCAAAGCCAAAAGTTGGGTCCTTAGTGGCAATCAGATTCTGTCTGATCTTCTTGACAAACTTCTTTGCTCTCCGAATAGCACTTGCTAAGGCCCACATTATGTCCATTCTTTCTAACTGTGTCTCGTCTACCTGCTTGTAGTCCTCGTTTGCCAGATGGCAGTTCCCAATTTTCCCAGCAACTAGCCCATCAAAGGAGTGGACTACCACTGCTAAGAGGTCCATGTGCTCCTTTGCTACCTCAACAATCACATTCCTGAGATTCTCGGTCTTTAGTTTTGTAGCATTTGCTTCAGGTGCTATGTATTGGGTACGAGATGACCCTGATGTGTCAGATCCTGAAGAAGAGGCTTGTGATGGACCAGCTGAACTCGACACAAAAGTTGTTTGTAGTGGAGCTCCAGACGTTTTGGCTTGTGGAGTTGAGTTGTACAGAGCTGGATTCTGATCATAAGTAGACTTTTATGCCTTGTATTTCATCCTCAACTCTTCCTCCCGCAGCTTCGAAATGAAGTCGTTGATGTCTAACTTCGCTAGCATATCATTCTGTCTGAGGTTGGAGACAGACAAACTCCACTTCCTTGGCAAACCATCTGCAAAGTTTGAAACTTTGTCTTCCATAGACATAGTCACTCCATGAGTGTGCAGCTCACTCATCAGATGGTAGAAACGATCAATGGCATCGTCTAAGCTCTCCTTTCCTATTGACGAGAAGTTGTCAAACTCCTTCTTCAACACTTTAGCCTTCAAAGCTTTCAACGATGCATTTCCCTCATACCTCTTTTCCAATGCATCCTATAGCTTTTTAGCTTGCTTGTTCTCAAAAAATTGATGGAAGATGTCCTTAGGAATTGACTGAGTTAGCAATGCATATACATTTTTCTCTGCATTGTACTTTAATTTTTGTCCGTCAGTCATACCGCTTAAGGTGAGTTTGACTCCATTTGCACCTACCGACATGCTATATCATGTCTCTATCGACTCCCACAGATTAGGATCTACTCCATTTAAATAAATCTCAAATCTTTGCTTCCATTGTGGATAATCATCTAATGTTATTAGCTTAGGGGGCTTGTTATGATTTCCCACTTCCTTTTCTAGAAGCAATAAGTTTTGAATCGTTAAATCCCTTCTTACAGTGAACGCTGAATATTGATCCTCCATTGCTATGAAATTTAAACTTTGAAACAAACTATTTAACTTGTGCGAATGAAGGTATGCGATTGAACACTTCATGCGATTGAACAATGCGGCTGACTCAGATGTGCGAATGAGCAAATGCGGATGGTTCAATCATGCAAATGGACAGGTGCGAATGAACAATAGGAATGGGCAATTCAGTCGTACGAATGGATGTACGAATGAGTCCAATCGTGCGTATGAGGGATGCGTATGAATTCAGTCGTGCGATTGAGTTAATCGTGCGACTGAAGCTGCTGAAACTTGAAAATTCGTAGGTTTAAGGTATTTTGACGCTAAAACACGAATTTTTCAAGAACCCTAATTGTCGTATGCCGGAAAAACTTGAACTTTACGATCTGGAGATGTCAAACAATTTTGACACAAAAAGGTTGCGTTTTTGCGTGAAAAACACAATTTTTATATCAAAATCGATTGAATCACACGTAAATCAAGAGCCAAAGCTCTGATACCACTTGTTAGGATCATGTATTGAACGAAATACTAACTGATATACGTGTATACCAAGTCAAATAGTGCGGACTCCTATTTTATTGGCGATCCAATCTGTGATAACGCACATAGAAACAGTTGTAGATTGAATCTAAACGATAAGAACGATTGGTAATCGATCTAGTGCGATCTATGAACTTGGAACAAGTTCTTAGAAGTCTCTGGACGGCTAGGGTACGTTTTAGTACGTAGGTTTTCGAAGTGTTATGTTTTTCAACGATTTAAGTGGTATTTATAGATTAGGGTTTCTCATTCGGGCGGCTGAACCATTAGCATTGTTCAGTCGTGCGATTGAGTCATGCGGCTGATCCATTCGCACGATTGAGTGTTCAGTCATGCGACTGAGTCAATCTCATGTCACAATTGTGTGACTGATCCAATCTCTTGGTTCAGTTGTGCGACTGGTTCATTAGCATGAAGTTGTTCATGCATATGGTCCATTAGCATGGGCCATTCGCATGAGAACTTCATATGACTAAGTTTGAATATGTTTCATAATCATTATTTGACTTAGATTTATTCAAACAATCACAAACATATATAGTTAGTTCAATAAGCGTTAATATACAATAATCAATGAAATATTAAACATTATAAGCATAAACCACATATTGTATTTCATTCAACCATCCAGTTACATATATGTAAGACATGAAAGACTATATACATTAAGCTCATAAACTAGGTACATATGTATCTACATCTAGTCTTTTGTAGTGTAGACATCGGATTATTCAACTGGACGAATTCTGGGAATCACTCACTAAAAGGGGTCACGTCTGAGGTGACCAATCGGTGTTTAAATTAAAAGGATCACGTCTGAGGTGATCAATCGGTTCCAAACTAAAAGGATCACGTCTGAGGTGATCAAATGGTGTTAAATTAAAAGGATCACGTCTGATGTGATCAAATGGAGTTAAAAGGACATAATGTTATATCAAAGGTTAAAATTTTAAGTGTTTGAAAGTGTATGAGGTCAAACTCATAAGTATGAGCCAATCGTACGATTGAAACATAAGGATGAGCCAATCGCACGATTGAACCATAAGTATGAGCTAGTCACACGATTGGACCATGAGAATAGGACAACCATGCGATTGGCTACAAGACTGAACCAATCGTACGAATGGATGAAGGAGTATGAGCCAGTCGTACGACTGAACCCCAATCGCACGACTGAAGCATGAGTATGGGCCCAGTCACATGACTGGAGCATAAGTGTGGGTCCAGTCGCACGACTGAAATTTAAAAAAGTATAAATAAGGGGGTCAGTTGGTCGTAACCCTTACCACCCTTCAAATTCTCTGAAATCGCCCAAACTCTCAGATACTCTGCCCAAATTTCGTTTGCCTATTCTTACCTATTGATTGTGATTCTAAGGTGTGTTCTACTCATCTAAAGGTACTGGGCGACTGTAGTCGATCCAAATGAACATGTTAATCACACCTAAAAGGACCGATATATTAAAACCTAGACTCGAGACTAAACCCTAAAATAGACCACTTAAATGGACATTAAAGTTGATCTAAAGGACATTAAGTGTTGTTTTGGTCTCTGCGAGTCTAATGAGTCTAAACAGGAAGTCTAATATAAATTTTTCACAAAGATTCAAATGTAGGGTGTTCAACAGTGTAGGATGCAAATAGTCATGCTAATGAACTTCAGTCGCATGATTGAGCCAGACACACGATTCAATCGCACGAATGAATCATGTGTTTCGGTTCAGACGCAAGGTTGACTCAACTGCATGGCCTAGTATACGACTAAGTTCAGTCGCAGGCTCAATTGCACGACTGAACTCAACTGCAGGCTCAATCGTACGACTGGACTCAATCGTACGACTAAACTAAATCGTACGACTGAACTAAATCGTACGACTAAAACTCATTTGTATGGTTCAGTCGCACGACTGAACCAGTATGATCAAACAGCTTAAGTTCAAACTATCTTCTGTTATGCATAAATCTAACATATATGTTTCTTGTGTTGCAGCAACATGGCTGATAGATGGACGATGAGCACAAAGCACAACATCTGTGCTCACTTAGATGCGACTACTCGAAATGCTTCCGAGTTTATTGGGATCATAGCCTTTCTGAGGAGATCGAGGATCTTCAAGGCCATATCTACACCCTACACGCCATACAAATCATTACAGCAGACCTTCTGGGAAGGTGCTATATTTGACAGGTCCACTGAGCCTCACAATATTCGGAGCTTGAGTTTTGGACAGGAGATTAGTACTACTGCAGAGGATATAAGGAGAGTCCTGGATCTGCGTGAGGATGGTGCTCACCCAACCAAGCTACACCATCTGACTGTTCGGGGATGCTTTCTATGGATGAAGTACATTGGGGCATCAATGCAGGTGTGTTCAACAAGAGCAACCTGTGCCCCCAGTTTAAGTACTTAGCTCATGTCATTCTCAAGTGCATAGCGTCTAGGAGAGGAGGGTTTGACAAGATGTCTGATCAAATCCAGAATGCATATTTTTCTCTGGTACTAAACCACCTGTTCAGTTTCTCCCACATGATATTCTCCGACATGGTCAAGAACCTCGAGGCCAAGGGCAAGGAAGGCTTCTACATGTACCCGAGATTTTTACAACTGATCATTGATGAGAAGCTTTCTTTGCTGCCAAAGGAGAAAGACGATGTTGTGATTCTGGAGGTGATGGATGACACGACTTTAGGTCGGATGAAGGTGTACCGGGGGAAGAAGGTGAAGCCCCCGGTCAGGAGATTGTTTGGGCATTTGGCTAGTGAAGAGTATGTGGATCCCTCCCACAAGAAATGGCATCGTGACGATAGCGACTCGGATCTTGAACCAATTGAGCTATACACTGATGAAGAAGACGATGATGATGACGACCATGATGATGGTCAAGGTGGTGAGGCACCTGGTGGAACAGAGGAGGCTGCCTTCCATCAAGACTTACTACGCGATGAAGAGGAATGGTCTGATGATGAGCCACTAGTGAGGACAGTTGGTAGCCGAGTTGTGGTCACTGACAAAGGGAAAGAGGCGGTTGGCGGATGCCAGGCTGGGTTGAAGGGTGCGGCTACAGATGTCACCGATCCTACTTACAGCCTAGACCAGCCACTCAGCTCAGGGGGAGCCTCTGTCTGCAAGGGCTCTAGGAAGAAGAGAATGGCCCATCCCCATGGGAAAAAGAGTAAGAGGCAAAGGTTTACTTTGATCACATCCTCTACTACTACCACTACTGCCACAACAAAACCACCACAACCACAACCACCACTACTACGACACCCATTACAACAGCCACCACTCCATCAACCACTCATACACCTACACCTCCACAATCCATTCCCATCCCTCCTCCCATCTTCACCACATCCACCACTACCACACCCACTCACCAAGATGGTCCTTCCACCAAATCCACATTCACACCTGGACCTATTCTACCTATGGTCGGGTTGGAGGAGCAGCTCCTAAACCGGATGGTGCTAATGCTTATTGCTACTGATGATCTGAGGGCTACTCAGATCAATCAGTTGATGGCGGTGAATGCGGGTCAAGCTAAGCAGAAACTCAGCTGAGTAAGAAGAACGCTCAGTATGAGAGAGCGTTATGTCGGGCCCACCACGTACTAACAAGTCAAAATGAGCTGGTGTTGGCATCGGTAAAGCGAATTGAAGAACTTGAGAAGAAGAATAAGAAGATTTTGCTAAAGCTTAAGGGATCAAAGAATGAACCGTTAAAGATAAGGGATGGTGATGATGGGGATGATAACGATGATGAGGATGAAGATGAATCTGATGAAGATGATGGTGATAACGAGGGAGTGGGAGGAAGTGGAAAAGAAGATGATGATAATGATGAGGATGATCGAGAAGGTGATGCGTCTGCATCAACCTCAAATCCATCAGCAAAAGAGAGGCGTACCAAGAGAAACCAAGATCAAGGAGCCTCGCCCTTAGCTCCTCAAGCTGAAGAGACTACTGACCAAGGCAAAAGTAATGATTAGATGTTTTTGTATTTGAAACTTTTGTACTTGAATTATGTATTAAATTAATGTAATTAATGATTATTGATGTTTAAATGTCTTGATTAATGATTTATGTATGATGTGCTTAATGTTTAATCAAATAGATGAAGCTCAACAGACAGATGAATATGATGTTGCTCCCCTTCAACAAGTCAAGACTCAACTTATCATGATTCTTCACTTGCAAAGGATTGTTAGAAGATCTCTGAGCTACACACTGGAAGAAGGAGATATTATACATGATCTAACAGACGAGCAGCTCGCTGAAATATTCAGACTGAATCCTGACGAGCTTGTCAAAGATTCTCCAGAAGTTGACGTTGTGAGTGATGATGAACTAAAAGACGTGTATGAAATCGAGATAGAGGATGTCACTGCAGAGCACTATCCATAGTACACTGACGTGGAAGGACATGTTATCCCCAACTTGGGTGAAACGTTTGGTAGTGGTACTTTTGATAAGTTGGATGAAATGGATAAAGAAAAAGAGAAAGAAGAAAGCACAGCCCAAGCTTTGGATGCTAATGTTAATATCAAGAAAGCTGAAAGGGCACCTTGTTTTGCATAGATTAAAGCCTAACACGCGCCCCCAAAGCAAAATTCCTATAGCAAGCTTTATCGATTCAAATGATATCAGAAAGTGTCAGGCAAGATTATAGGGTGGGCATATTTTGAAGATTTGGATGTATAGGTTGTGAAAAGGGAAAAGGGGATTGCGTACTTCAGATATCCATATGATCTGAAGACTCTTCCTGGTTTTGAGCTCAACCGACTGGCATGCTTAGATCTACTGTATACTAATCCAAGAAAGATGCCAGGTTGGTTTGAGGCTTCATTGAAGAAGGAATACCACACTGGATTGGTAAAATTCAGACCCAACAACCTAAGAGGTTCATTCATAAGTCTGAAGTTGATCCTACATCTGGAAAGCCTAAAGTAGTGCTGAAGTGGAGTCCTCCGCGCACAATGTCCAGGATTACCTTACGGGAAATGCCTTAGGACTTCACTCCATACTTCAAATGGTGGTATTATGACTGGAGGACAGGGGAAGCGGTCATAGTTTTGAACATAGATGGGAAAATAGAAACTATCAGGGTATTTGACCCAATGTGGCTCACTAACTTGTCGGCTGAAGATGTCTATACTTTATACAAGTGGCCATTGTTCTATGACATGCAGGACATAATACAAGCTCTTCAATTTCAACACGTTATACGGCTCTGATTTTCTTTCGAGATACATGCAGGAGTCACAAGAGAAGAGAAGTACAAGAAGTTCTAAGAACATGTGAAGAATGTTAGACGATAGAGTAAACTAGTCCAAGGGGGAGTTTGTAGATACATGTGTACCTAGTTTATGTGCTTAAATGTAAAAGTCTTTCATGTATTTCATTCAACCATTCAGTTACATATATGTAAGACATGGAAGACTTTTTACATTAAGCTCATAAACTAGGTACACATGTATCTACATCTAGTCTTTTGTAGTGTAGACGTCGGACTATTAAACTAGACGAATTCTGGGAATCACTCACTAAAAGGGGTTACGTATGAGGTGACCAATCGATGTTTAAACTAAAAGGATCACGTTTGAGGTGATCAATCGGTTCCAAACTTAAAAGATCAGGTCTGCGGTGATCAAATGGTGTTAAATTAAAAGGATCATGTCTGATGTGATCAAATAGAGTTAAAAGGTCATAATGTTATATCAAAGGTTAAAATGTTAAGTGTTTGAAAGTGTATGAGGTCAAACTCATAAGTATGAGCCAATCGTACGATTGAATCATAAGGATGAGCCAATCGCACGATTGAACTATAAGTATGAGCCAGTCACACGATTGGACCATGAGTATGGGACAACCATGCGATTGGACTATAAGACTGAACCAATCGTACGAATGGATGAAGGAGTATGAGCCAGTCGCACGACTGAACCCCAATTGCATGACTGAAGCATGAGTATGGGCCCAGTCGCACGACCAAAGCATAAGTATGGGTCCAGTCGCACAACTGAAATTTAAAAAAGTATAAATAAGGGGGTTAGTCAGTCGTAACCCTTACCACCCTTCAAATTCTCTGAAATCGCCCAAACTCTCAGATAATCTGCCCATATTCTGTTTGCCTATTCTTACATACTGATTGTGATTCTAGGGTGTGTTCTACTCATCTACAGGTACTGGGCGACTGAAATCGATCCAAATGAACATGTTAATCACACCTAAAAGGACCGATTATATTAAAACCTAGACCCGAGACTGAACCCTAAAATAGACCACTTAAATGGACATTAAAGTTGATATAAAAGACATTAAGTGTTGTTTTAGGTCTCTGCAAGTCTAATGAGTCTAAACAGGAAGTCTAATATAAAGTTTTGACAAAGATTCAAATGTAGGGTGTTCACTAATGTAGGATGCGAATGGTCATGCTAATGAACTTCAGTCACATGATTGAGCCAGGCACACGATCCAATCGTACGAATGAATCATGCGTTTGGGTTCAGTTGCACGATTGACTCAATCGCATGGTGTAGTATACGACTAAGTTCAGTTGCAGGCTCAATTGCACGACTGAACTTAGCTGCAGGCTCAATCGTACGACTGAACTCAATGGTACGACTGAACTTAATCGTACGACTGAACTAAATCGCATGACTGAACTCAATCGTACGACTAAACTAAATCGTACGACTAAAACTCAGTCGTATGGTTCAGTCGCACGACTGAACCAGTATGATCAAAACAGCTTAAGTTCAAACTATCTTCTGTTATGCAAAAATATAACGTATATGTTTCTTATGTTACAGCAACATGGATGATAGATGGACGATGAGCACGAAGCACAACATCTGTGCTCACTTAGATGTGACTACTCGGAATGCTTCTGAGCTTACTAGGATCATAGCCTTTCTGAGGAGATTGAGGATCTTCAAGGCCATATCTACGCCCTGCATGCCATTCAAATCATTATAGCAGACCTTTTGGGAAGGTCCACCGAGCCTTACAGTATTTGGAGCTCGATTTTTGGACAGGAGATTAGTATTACTGTAGAAAATCTAAGAAGAGTCCTGGTTCTGGGTGAGGATGGTGCTCACCCAACCAAGCTACATCATCTGACTGTTCGGGGATGCTTTCTACGGATGAAGTACATTGGGGCATCAACGCAGGTGTGTTCAACAAGAGCAACCTGTGCCCCCAGTTTAAGTACTTAGCTCATGTCATTCTCAAGTGCATAGCGTCTAGGAGAGGAGGGTTTGACAAGATGTCTGATCAAATCCAGAATGCATATTTTTGTCTGGTACTAAACCACCTGTTCAGTTTCTCCCACATGATATTCTCCGACATGGTCAAGAACCTCGAGGCCAAAGGCAAGGAAGGCTTCTACATGTACCCGAGATTTTTACAACTGATCATTGATGAGAAGCTTTCTTTGCTGCCAAAGGAGAAAGACGATGTTGTGATTCAAGAGGTGATGGATGACACGACTTTAGGTCGGATGAAGGTGTACTAGGGGAAGAAGGTGAAGACCCCGGTCAGGAGATTGTTCGGGCATTTGGCTAGTGATGAGTATGTGGCTCCTCTCACAAGAAGTGGCGTCGTGATGATAGCGACTCAGATGTTGAACCAATTGAGCTACACGCTGATGAAGAAGACAACGATGATGACGACCATGATGATGGTCAAGGTGGTGAGGCACCTGGTGGAACAAAGAAGGTTGCGTTACATCAAGACTTACTACGTGATGAAGAGGAAGAGTCTGATGATGAGCCACTGGTGAGGACAGTTGGTAGCTAAGTTGTGGCCACTGACAAAGGGAAAGAGGCGGTTGGCGGATGCCAGGCTGGGTCGAAGGGTGCTACTTACACCCTAGACCAGCCACTCAGCTTAGGGGGAGCCTCTGTCTCCAAGGGCTCCAGGAAGAAGAGAATGGCCATCCCCATGGGAAAAAAGTAAGAGGCGAAGGTTTACTTTGATCACATCCTCTACTACTACCACCACAGCCACAACCACCACCACTACCACACCCACAACCACCACCACTACCACACCCACTACCACCACTACCACAACCACCACTACTACCACACCCACTACCACAACCACCACTCCATCCACCACTCATACACCTACACCTCCACAGTCCATTCCCATCCCTCCTCCCATCTTCACCACATCCACCACTACCACACCCACTCACCAAGCTGGTCCTTCCACCCAATCCACATTCACACCCGGACTTACTCTACCTATGGTCGGGTTGGAGGAGCAGCTGGCTAGCCTAAACCAGATGGTGCTAATGCTTATTGCTACTGATGATCTAAGGGCTACTCAGATCAAATAGCTGATGGCGGTGAATGCGGGTCAAGCTAAGCAGAACGCTCAGCTGAGTAAGAAGAACGCTCAGTATGAGAGAGCGTTAGGCCGAGCCCACCACGTACTATCAAGTCAAAACGAGCTGGTGTTGGCATCAGTAAAGCGAATTGAAGAACTTGAGAAGAAGAATAAGAAGATTTTGATAAATCTTAAGGGATCAAAGAATGAACCGTTAAAGATCAAGGATGGTGATGATGGGGATGATAATGATGATGAGGATGAAGATGAATCTGATGAAGATGATGGTGATGACGAAGGAGTGGGAGGAAGTGGAGAAGGAAAAGAAGATGATGATAACGATAAGGATGATCGAGAAAGTGATGCGTCTGTATCAGCCTCAAATCCATCAGCAAAAGAGAGGCGTACCAAGAGAAACCAAGATCAAGGAGCCTCGTCCCCAGCTCCACAAGCTAAGAGACTACTGACCAAGGCAAAAGTAATGATTAGATGCTTTTGTATTTGAAACTTTTGTACTTGAATTATGTATTACATTAATGTAATTAATGATTATTGATGTTTAAATGTCTTGATTAATGATTTATATGTGATGTGCTTAATGTTTAATCAAATAGATGAAGCTCAACAGACAGATGAATATTATGTTGCTCCCCTTTAACAAGTCAAGACTCAACTTACCATTATTCTTTACTTGCAAGGGATTGTTAGAAGAACTCTGAGCTACACACTGGAGGAACGAGATATTATACATGATCTAATGGTATGATTCAGTCGCACGACTGAACCATGCTAATGGTTCGGTCGTATGAATGGAACCCACTAACCTATAAATACCACCTAATTCATGGAAAAACATAACACTTTGAGAGATACTTCGAATACACGTAAACCTAGCCATCCAGAGCATCCCAAACAGCCTGTCCAAGTTCATAGTTCGTTCATGATCGATTCCTACTCGTTCTTAACGTTTAGTTCAATCTTATGTCGATCGGGTTATCGTTCTCACTGATTGGATCGCCAATCAAATAGGATTTTGCACTATTTGATCCGGCATAAACACAGAACTAGTTAGTACTCCGTACGTACTCGGTCCCTAACAAAACCCATGCGCTTAAATAGTTCCCATGTGCCTAAAATAGGCTGAATTTGACTAAGTGTTCCATACGCCTAAACTGCCCATGCGCCTACGCACTCATGCGCCTGCATAGTGCCCATGCGCCTAGAAATTCATAAAATGACTAAGTGTTGGGTCATGCGCCCAAATAATCGCCATGCGCCCAAATAGTCGCCATGCACCCAAAACATTCACATGCACCTAAGTGTATCCATGCGTCTGAAAGGCCATACGCCTGCATAATGCCCACGCACCTAAGACTTAGAATATTTTTCTGATATTTTAGGAAAAAGTGAAGTATTAGACTTTGACTTGGGATGTTCCTGGGGGTGATGTAAGTTGACTTCATGTTGTTGGATGATATAGTGTGATATGATGTGTGATGTGTATGATGATGTGTGATGATGTTATCCTTATGTATGTCATGTTTCCTTATGTTCCTTATTACGTATTATAACGTGACTTTACGTGGTGTGATTATGTTAATGAATGTAAAGTATTATCTAAACGAAGCGAAAGATTTAAGATAATGAAAGTAGAACATAATGAATGAACGAATGAAAAGTCTTGCAAGCGAATGTAAGGAGGTTCACAACTCATTGAGAGTTGTTAGTTCAACCGTGTGTTTACAATGTGTGATCTTGGCTAACCCTTAAGGGTTCATACAAAGGGGGAGTTAGTCTATGTGACTACTCCATACATGCGATATGTGCGATATGAGATATTTGTCGCTTAACCCTAGATGATATGGCTTTATGCCCAAGAGGGGAGTTAAGCATACAACATGATCTAGATAGAAGTGAAAGATAATAAATGTACGAAAAGTACGATAAGTAAGATACGTGCAATATGTACGAAAAGCATGATGAAGAAAAGATAATAACTATTATCTTGTTGTACGCATGATGTGTGATCATGTGCGAAAGAAAAGAAAATGTTATAACGAATGTAAGGTAAGATAATGCTTTTATAAAACTAGAATTCACTCAGCAACGCTGACTTTTATGTGTTTCTAGTTGGTAGATGATGTTGCTAAGGATGGTACGTGGCCACTACTTGGTATTTTTGGATGGCATACATTTTGTAAATGATGATGTTTTACATTGTAATGCGAACAAACGATATTTTGTAATTGTTAACAATGTTGTATTATTTTGCAAAAACTATTATTTATATATGAAATGGTTTAAGTTATTCTGCTGTAATATTTTAGCAATTGTAAATGTATATTATATGTTTTATGTGCGATGATTGACTAGCTATAAGCATCCCGGGAATGGGGTCTTACATAACTCTATGAAACAAGATATTTTTAGCTCAGATGCCATTAAGACCGATCCATTTCTAGCAATTAATCATCAAGGATTGAAAGATACAAATCATGCCTCCTCAACTATAGAACTAAATTCAAAGCTAAACAAGCTTTCCTTATAACTCTCAAATCAAGCTGGAAGGATAAAGTTCAAATAGAGAACATAAAGACAATCAAATGATCAAATATATACTAAAGACAGATTTTATGATAACTTTAGTTGTTATCATAAACAATTTGAGAGAAACATACGAATGAATCAATCATGTTAATTTTAGAATTTGATGAAATATTATTCTGAAAAGCCACACAAAATATGTTGCTTTATATGTGGAAGCCAAATCATGTTGCAAGAAATTACATTTATCGACATAAATCACTAAATCAACAATGATTTCATAATTCTATTTCTCATAATAGAAAACAATTTTTTTACCAAAGATAAGTCTCGTTATAATGCATTTAAAAATATTATTTGTTGGAAAACCAAAATTTTAAAATAATGAGAACATGAGCCTATAAAAGTACATTTTAAAGAATCTAAATCTAAATCTATTCATCTAGAGCACCGGCTGTTGATGAACATCAAGAAACAATCGTTAAACAACCAAAAGGTAGTGTTGATGTCGATAAACCTGTAGGTCATATTTCCATTTTGGATGAAAGAATTTTCTGAAAAAGAAATTCAACAACTAAGAATGCATTGAAATCATCCTAATGATGTAATAATTTTTCCTTTATCTGAAGGTGTGCGAATTATAAGTCTATCAGGAGCAATTAACACATGTTTTGTATGGATTCTTTATTTCTCATATCATGCCTAAAAATATTAAAATGGCATTAAAGGAGAATAGTTAGATTGATGCAATGCAAGACTAGTTGATATAATTCAAGCAGTTTGTGTATGGCACCCTATTGAATTACCCAAAGATAAGACAGATGAGAAATGTATTTTTGTACGTAAAAAGTCCCAACTTCTTGTACAAGAAGTTTATCAGGTTGAAGGCTTAGAATATGAAGAGGTTTATACACCCGTGGTTAGACTTGAAGCAATTCATATATTTCTTGCTTATGCTTCTACAAGAATTACAAAATCTATCAAATGTATATCAAAATTGCTTTCTTGTATGGCGACATGAAAGAGAAAATTTATGTTTATAATGAGATAAGTCATTTTATGGTTTACATCAAGCACCTCGTGCTTATTATGTCACTCTAACATAACTTTGCTTGCAAATGGTTATAGTTGAGGATCTATTGATCAAATTTATTCATAAGGAAGACTACTGATCTTATACTTGTTAAAATTCATGTTAATAATATCATATGTGGATCTACTAATCATGACATGTGCAAAGAATTTGAGACCATGATGAAGAAAAATTTAAGATGAACTCATTTGGAGAAATCTCGTTTTTCATAGGTATCCAAGTCAATCAAGATGACAAGAGTATTTTGATTCTTTAAGAGAAATCTATTCAAATTATATTAGAAAAATACAAGTTTCAAGACTCCAAGATAGCTCCAACTCCTATGTTTTCTCATCCTACTTTGTGTCCAGATTTCATGGGTAAATCTGTTGATCAACATATGTATGTATCAATGATCGGATCCTTGATGTATCTTACTGCCAGTAGGCCAACATTATGTGTTTCATTTGTTAGTGTTCATGTCATTTGAGTAATCTCAAAAAATCGCACATGAAAGCTGTCAAAAGAATCTTCAAGTATCTCAAAGGCCAATCACAACTTGGACTTTGGTATCATAGATATTCTGAATTTAATCTATTTGTTTATACTAATAGTGAATATGTTGGCTATAATTTGAATATGAAATCAACTACAGATGGATGTTAATTTCTCAAATATAGATTGATTTCTTGACAATGCAAGATCTAAAATACTATGTCTACATCTGTTTGAGTTAGTTTTGGCTCATCTTTCCTTTTTACATATATTAAATAAGTAATTAAAATGTGTGTATTTCTTCTAAAATTTCTAAATATAGTAAAATCCATTTTTTATTATGTTGATTACAACGTTAATTATAGCTTTAGATATTTTACATTGTTCTATTAAAAGACCATCTCCTATGGCTTTTAGATCCGGCTGTTGCTACATTGTTACATTTGTAGATATTTTACACATTGTTACATTGTTATTTGTTTGCTTCTGCTCTTCTGGCTGACAGGGTAATCGATGATTAGCCTTTGTTGGCGGGGCTTGACTTTCCGACTAGTATCAGTGTGCATGCATGTTCCTTTTACTTGTCAACCAGAGTATGCAATTCCTTTTGTCATGTCAAACCCCTAGGTGAAATGTTTTTCCTACATCAACAAATATCTTTAGTTAGATGGCTAGATACTCATTTGATTCAAGTATTGCAACCATTGTGTGTCTCTACACCCTTAATAAAATGATGTTGTTAAATGGAAGTATAACTAGCTTTATTAGATGGCATTAGCCTTACTCTTTTATGACCATCTTTAATATTGTTTCTTGTATGATGTTGACAACCTAATAACTATTCCCATTAACCGAATACCTACACATATTCTATACCATTCCTCATGTGTGAGTTTCTTTTCAATACTAGACTAGACTACTCCATTCTTCGCACCTTAGAGGGTTTGTGTTATCTATATCTAAGTGATACTTATACGGAAGAACTTTCACCTAAATTAATTTCAGGTTTGAGTCATGATTATGCTTCGTCACACCATGGTGTGGCTATCTTTGTTATGATCCTCACACTCGACGTACTTTCACCTCTCATCACGCACCTATATATATATATATGTATATATATATATATATATATATATATATTATATATATGTATATATATATGTATATATATATGTATATATCTATATATATGTATATCTATATATATATATATATATGTATATATATGTATATATATATATGTATATATATATATATATGTACATATATATATATACATATATATACATATACATATATGTATAGACATATATATATATATATATATATATATATATATATATATATATAATATATATATATATATATATATATATAAACAAATTTTGGTTTTGGTTAGGGGTGTAAAAAAGTCGAATCGTGCCAACATGACATAGGCTCAAGTTTGGTTCGCTTTGGTTTTAAAAAGCTCTAGCTTGACCTTGGCTCGTTTGTAGTTTATTTCTGAAGCTTGAACTCGAGCTCCAGTTCGACTAGTCAAAAAATTTCAAGCTTGAGCTCTGGCTCGGCTTGTTTGTTATTAAATTATTTAATCTTTTGTTTTTATAATTACTTTTATATTCATTTGTAATCATACTTCTTATGTATAACATAATATCTATTATATAATTATTTTTATCTTAATAATATATATGACCTGGTGATTTATGAATAATATATACATATATATACATATATATATATATATATGTGTATATATATATATAAATAATATAAGTGAAATTTATATAAATAAAAAGCTCATTTAGGCTCGCCAGCCGGCTTAAGCTCAATACTGACCTTCAAACTCGAGCTCGTTTAGTAAACGAGTCATAATGTGAGCTCCAGCTCAATCTCAATTTCGTGTAAGCTTGGCTAGATTCAAGCATTTTTCGAGCTGATTCTAAATAGTTTGGGAGCCGGTTTAACTTGTTTACACCCCTAGTTTGATTCCTCCACCCACTAAGATGAATATTGTTGGCTGCAAGTACGTTTACAAGATCAAGCGTAAACTTGATATTACTACAGGTAAATATAAAGCCAACTTATTACCATGGGCCTTCATTAGAAAATTAGATTGACCACACTACAATATTTAGCCATGTGGTTAAACACATTATTATTATTATTCAGATAATGTTATCATTGTATTCATCAGTGGTTGGGATATTTGTCAAGTGGATGTTACCATTGCCTTTCTTCATGAAGACTTATTTAAGACCATATATGCCTCAGCCCCTAGTCCTTGGTGACATCAATAGACCATTTTATGTATATTTTCTTTAAAGAGCACTTTATGTTGTCATGCTTAATTTTTCAAGTTATCTGCTACTCTTACCACTTCTAGATTTCTCATCATGTATCAAAAGCATCAATTCTATTTATAGTATTGGTTCATATATATGTTAAATTTTGGTATATGTTGACGACATCATTATTACAAGGAGTTGCTTAAGGAATCTAAATTTTTCTGATTGTAGGAAACATTATCAATGATACATTACACTTGGTGTTATTTGTATGATTGTTGCATCCCACTAAGCTTTCTGATTGTAGACTATTCTCTCCATCAGTTTCCTCTTGACAACAACTTCTTCGTATTTTGGCCATCCTTTAGAAGACCCACTGTTATATAGGTGCATAGTTAGCGTGCCATAATATCCTGTCTTAAATAATCTAGAGATTGCTTATGTAGTCAGTAATGTTTCTTAGTTTGACAAACATTGAGTGATGTCAAGCGCGTCTTGCGTTATCTTAATGGTGTCATCTCCTTTGGCCTGACTATTTGATGATCTACTACTCATGAGTTATATGTTTTTTTCCGAATGGTGACAAGGCTGGTTCTCGAATGGTCATCGCTCCGATAAACAGGTAATTTATGCATATTTAGTGCTAACATTGTTAGCTAGAGTTCAAAAAAAACACAATGTCGCTTTATTTAGTAGAGTATCGAGCATTGGAACATATTACATGCCAAGCTCCATTGGCTTTGCCTATCCAGCATGAGCTCCAGATTCCTATTTCCTGTCTTCCTACACTTGGATGTGCGAATCACGGTGTGACATATTTAAAGGTCAATCTAGTGGTTAATCAACATACTTGAGATTAATCTGCACTTTGTTCGATATAAGGTTTTAGCATTGACTCTCTGTATTAGACATATTTTACTGCATATCTGCTAGCTTAAATTTTGTCCAAAGGCTTGACATCTTCTCACTTTGAATCTCTTAGGTCCTGGCTACATCTTGTTGCATATGTTTTGCTTGATGAGGCATATTAGATAGTTTGACATTTTGACCTTAATAGAATTACAGTTGTCATTATAACAAATCTATCCATTTTAGAAAATAGAAACCCAAACCCGAATCCGTTTTGGTCAATTTTAAAAATCAAATTCATTAGTTAGCAGTTTAACTTATGTTAATCTTTCAAATATAATAATAATACTATTTATTCAACTTTTATTTTTTAAATCATTTAATCAGTTTATAGTAATTCATGATTTATAGAATAAAATTAATAAATTTATGAAGTTTATTTGTTGATTATGAGTTTAATTATTAAACCAAAATAAATAATTAATATATAAATGTTTATTATTCATACAAATATATAAAGTCTATAAAAGTTTTATAAATTAATTATTGATTTAATAGAATCTATAAATAAATAATTTGAATTATTTATAAACTAGGATGTTATAAGTTTGGGGTTCAAAATGTAATTGTTGAAACTTTGTTTTAAAAGTTTTTGGAATCAAATAATTAACAATCTGAAACATGAGGGACCAAAGTGCAACTTAGTTGAATAACCCAATCCCAACCACCCGTCAGCCTCGTTTTCTCTGACTAAACTTCGGTGACCTCCTCACACTAAAAACAGGTGTTTAAATAACAATTAAGCCATCCTAAACCCCTCATGACCCTGTTTCGAATCAAGGATCTATTTCAATTCGAAATCACAGTTGTCATACGTTATTCCATCTCAAAACCAAACACCCCGTTTAAATTGAATCGGGTTCAACATCACATATGGATCTGTTAGAATCTAGTATTTGAATAAAACACCAACTAATTAACGTGTTAAACCAAACCAAATAGTGCGGAATCCTATTTGATTGGCGATCCAATCAGTGAGAACGCACGTAGAAACAATAGCATATTGACTCTAACGTCAAGAATCGATTAGGAATCGATCTACAGTGTTCTATGAACTTGGAGTACGAACTTAGAGGCTTCTGGACGGCTAGGGTACATCTGGAGTCAGTTTAGCCAGCTGGTTGAGCTCAAATCAGGTAGAGACTTTAGATCATGTGGAAATCTAAAGTACTCGATACCCATCTCTCTCTTTATCGCGTATACATTAAGATCATCAAAATGAGCCCACGCGATAATCTTGCCTGACACCTTTTGATGTTTCTTTACTTTGTAGAGCTTGGTGTAGACATTTGGTTTAGGAGCAGAGCGTTGTGCTCAGATATCCGCAAAACTTGCAGCCCATTCAGCCTTTCTGATATCAACATCGGCGTTTGAAGCTTGGGCTTGTTCTTCAACCTTCTTAGTCTCTTGCTCCATCTGATCCAGTATATCAAATGTATCACTGATTAGGGAATCACCCAGATTGGGGATCATATTTCCCTCTTGTTAGCATACTCTGAATAGCGATCTGCCGTGACATCCTCGATCTCTATCTCATCAATGTCTTTTAGGTCGTCATCACTGTCTCCTCTAACAGTTGGAGCGTCTTTTACAATCTCATCAGGATTGAGTTTGAACATTTCTGCTAGTTGCTCACCAGTAAGATCATGAATTATTTCCCCTGTTTAGGGGTGTAACTCACTAATCTTCTGACAATCCCTTACAGATCAAGAATCATGATTAGTTGAGTCTTGATCTGTTGAAGGGGAGCAATATCGTGTTCATCCCTTTGATAATTTGGATCTGCTTGATTTAAACATTTAATATATCAATCATTAGTTAACAATCAAGACATAACCATAATAATCGAAAACATAACTATTTACATTACATATAAACATGTACTTCGTTAATTTCATACATAATCCGAATACAAAAGATTTTAAATAGCAATAAAACAACTAATCATTACTCTTGTCCTGGATCATCGGCTCTTCTGCTGTCGGCTTAGATGAGGAGGCACTCGGATCTTGAGTACGTTTGGTCCTCATTTCGCTCGCTGAAGTGGCACCTGCAGCTGAAGAGTCGCCATCATCATCATCACTAACATCAGTATGACCATAATGATCATCACCATCATCATCATCATCACTATCATCATCAGCATCATCATCTCCATCACCTTCTCCTATCTTTAAGGGCTCTTCTTTGGACTCTTTGAGCTTTAACTCCAGAGATTTGTTTGCAGCCTCTAGCTCCTCAATCCTTTTGGCGTGTTGCTCCTGGAGCTGAGACATCCGATGCTCCTGCTCATTAATCAATTGAGCCTGATGAGAGAGCTGCTGAGATTGGACAGTGGTTAGGTCTACCAGCTATCTTATCTGATTGGTCTTCTCTTCATTTGCATCTAATAGTCTCAGCACCATTTGATTAAGTGCTGGGAGTTATTCCTCTACCCCACTGGGAGGCAGAGGCGATCCTGATGGATATGGAGAGAAAGAAGATGGTGCTGCAGGATGGCTAGTGGTGGTGTTGACTGTGGTGAAGATTGGAGGTGGTATAGCTGACGGTGGTGGTCGTGTAGGTGTGAATGATGTGATGATGGATGGAAAGGTAGTAGTGGTATGAGGGGGAATGGTGGTAGGGATGGCGGTTGAGGTGGTAGGTATGGTGGTGGTTGTGGTGGTGGCTGTGGTGGTGGCAGTGGTGGTGGCAGTGGTGGTGGCAGTGGTGGTGATGAAGGTGATTATGCGCTTCTTCTTTTTCAAGTCGTGTGGCTGAGCCATCCTCTTCTTCCTCGATCCAGTCGAGGAGAATGCTACCCCTTGAACACGGCCTCGCGGATCAGGAGTATATGTAGGATCAGCAGTAGTCTCTCCCAATCCGCCGTGGCGTCCACCAACCGCCCGGAGCCCCAAGTCTGTGGGAACAACTTTACTTCCCAAAGTCCGGGTTAGTGGCTCCTCATCTGACTCCTCTTACTCCTCACCAGGTATAAATTCCCGGTGGAAGTCAGCGGACTCTGTAATATCTCCAGTGGGGGCAGATATAGGAGATGCACTATCAGTAGTGGGGCCACTTGGTCGAGTAGGCAATGTATCTCCTGTATCCCTGCTATCATCTTCATTATAGTCATGCTCTGGGAGTTGTAGCTGCTCATCATCGGAGTCGCTGTTTGTGTGACGCCACTTACGTCTGCCTGGCGCCACATAACTCTCATTGGCCAGATGGCCTATTAGTCTCTTCACCTGGGGCTTTACCTGCTTACCCCGGTAGACTCTCATACGAACCAGGGTCGTATCGTCCATAATCTCTAGAGCCACAGCATCGTGGCGCTCCTTAGGAAGTGATGGCAGCTTCTCATCGAAAATCAGCTGCAAGAATCTAGGGTACATACAAAATCCTTCCTTTCCCTTTGCCTCCAGATTCTCCACAAGGTAAGAAAAGATCATGCTCGAGAAGCTGAAGGGGTAGTTCAGCACCAGTGCCACATAGGCATTTTGGATCTGGTCTGAAAGATCATCAAACCCACCCCTTCTGGAAGCAATGCACTTTAGTATCACATGTGCCAAGTACTTGTACTGGGGACACAGGTTGCTCTTGTTGAGCACAGCTGAGTTGATGTCCCCAGCGTACTTAATCCTCAGAAAGCAGCCTTTCACTGTCAGCGGGTGTAGCTTGGTGGGGTATCCAGCATCATCTCCCAACCCAAGTACACGCTGAATGTCTTTAGTTGTAATCTCTATGTCCATACCAAAGATGAAGCTCCTAATGCTGTATGGCTTGCGTGATCTATCCACAGATGCATTCTCCAGAAGGTCTAGTGTATGGACCTATAGGGAGTGCATGGGGTAGAGATGGCTTTGTGTATCCTCGATCGCTTGAGAAAGGCTATGATCTCGGCAAACTCGGCACCATTCTGAGTTGTGTGGTCTAAATGAGCGCAGATGTTGTGCTTGGGATTGATAGACCATCTCTCGACCATCGATCTGTAACACATGATACATAAACATTAGATACTCACATAACACATAGCAGTTCTAAGTAACTTGATAGGATTCATTCTGATTCATTCATGCGAATGAATCATGCGAATGAATCATGCGAATGAATCATGCGACTGAGTTCAGTCGGCTATTCTATCATGCGACTGGACTCATTCGGGTGAATGAAGTTGCAACTTAGTTCAATCGGTTGGCTGAGCCTGCGATTGATTCAGTCGGCCGACTGAGCTCATTCGCATGTCACATTGGGCCGATTGAGCTATTCGGTCGGCTCAATCGTGCGATTGGAGTTCATCCATCCGACTAGTCGCATGACCTACTGTTTGGTTGGCTTAGGTTCTTTCCTTGCCCATTAAAATCCTAAAACGCAAATCCATAGTGGTTTTATAATTTTAGGGGGAGAATAGGTCTAGAAAAAAACGAGGGAAAAGGAGAGGCAAGCTGAAAATAAATAAGATAATATATGTCATACAGATTAAATGTTTGGAATATGATAGTACACAGGTACAAACCATTTGGGACTTCAAAATTCAAAATTGAAAAAGATGCAAAGTTCAAGAATAAGTCTGTGTAGTCTGTGCAATATAAAAGGAAATATGATAGATAAGCTAGCTACTACTAAGGTAACACAAAGAAAGTAGACCTAGAGGTTGCTAGACCACAGATGATATGTTGGTAGATTCAACACAATAGATGATTGTACCTTTTTGGTGATCTCAAGATTAAACTAAAATAGTTGACTAGCTGTGGGTAACGCCTTATCCCTGGTTAACACAATCAACAAGATTCCAATAAGGGGTGACGAGCAAAATAAACGCCACAAAAGTGTGGGTAAGACCAAAGCATGAGCAAAAGCACATGTAAAATGAAAATACAATCAAACTGATAACCTATGGTGTCGGTGAAATCTATGAAAAAAAAATTTGCTCAAACAAGGAGATAGGTTATGTGCCTCTCTGCTGTGCGGTGGCACTAACCTGAGGATAAGCATAACCTATATATTCTAGAACTCATTGTTGTTTGCCGCCTCTCTGTTGTGCGATGGCACTAACCTGAGGATTGGCTTCTCTTTGAAAGTTCTAAGAATAGTCTCTTCTTGAATACTATCCTAAGACCGCTCAAAAATCTCCTGAGGAATGTTGATTACCATATAAGTGTGGGATCCACAAATGCTTGTTGAAACAAATAACCTTAAATCGATCACCCAACTGAGTTGAAAGTCTGTGTATGGATTTAAGAGGATAAGTATACTGACAATCACTGTGGCTGCAATTCTTGAAAGTTCAAATCAGTGTGGGGACCTAATAGTACTAGTATGATTTTCTAAATTTGCTAAATGGCTTTAGATGGAAAACACGAATAGAGCATCAAAGGTTTTAGCTAACTCGTCTTAAATGATTTGAACATCCTGTATGATTCCAGCTTGAATTGGTCCATGTATGATTTAAAAGATTAAGGCTACCCTCTCAGAAAAATTATTCACTAGAGTTACATCTTAGGAGTTAACTGTCACAAAAACCAAAAACCTATCTTAGTGTAATTTTTCAGTGTTAATTCGCTTTATGTAAGTACAACATTAGTCTATTTTAGTTTTATGTAGTATCGGACTATGTCATGGAAGTTAATAAGGGACCTTATCACCTAAAAGGTCAGGTCTGAAGTGACCACATGTACTTTCAAGTAAAAAATTGGGTCACATCAGAGGTGACACAATGTCTTAAAAGGATCACGTCTGAGGTGATCAAAAGTTTCAAGTTAAAATGATCATGTCTGAGATGATCAAGTGTTCATAATGTCAAATCAACAGTTAAAAAGGGTCTAAAAGTCAAATGGTCATAAAGTCAGAAAATTTCAAGAGTATGACCCATTCACATGACTAGACGATAAGTATGGACCAATCATGCGAATAGACCATACTCATACATTAAACAGCCGAATGGACATAAGTATGAGCTATTCATCTGAATGGCTTATCAGAATGAGTCATTCGTCCGAATGGGAGTGTGCGACTGAGTCAGCCGACCGACTAAGCTTCAGTCGGCCGACTGAAGGTGATCGACTGAGTCAATCGCTCGGCTGAGTTTCTTTCGCCTGAATGAACTGTGCGAATGAGTCAGTCGGCCGATTGAACTCAGATTCAGTATATAAAGGGCCACAGTCGATCGCATTCTTCTCACCACTCCCAATCGCCCTTAAATCACACACCATACCGTTACTCTGCCCAAATTTCTTTAGACCTCAATTACACTTCCTTCTTGATATTCTGACATGTGTTTGCATTTATATAGGTATAATTTGATGAAATCTCACCGAAATCAGAAGAAATGGTGCCCTAATTAGTGATTCGCGACTGAAACAAGAACCGAACCACTCAATGGACTAATAACCTACTGAAACCATGTAAAATGTTAAAAATAATGTTATTAGGTTATTAGTTAAGTGATTGCGAGTCTAAAGAACCTTTACACAACGTTTAATTTCATGAATTGGTCAAGATTCGAACCTAAGCCAACCAAACAGTAGGTCATGCGACTGGTCGGATGGATGAACTCCAATCTTTTGGTTTGGTTTAACACGTTAATCAATTGGTGTTTCATTCAAATACCAGATCCTAAAAAATGCTTCAAATAATTGTCCTGAAACGCATTTACAGATGTTTTAACATCAATTAAGTCAATTGAATCAAATAAACGTTCAAACCATTTAAGACTCATGTTGAAACATCTGAATCAATGTCATATTATGTTCGATCTGTAAGAGCTTAAATTGGTTTTATTTAATGGAGGGAAAATATTAGGATCAATCCATTTGAACATCCTATAACACTAATTTCCATCTAAACCTTCCCCCACACTACCGTCGATCACCATCATCATTCGGTACTACAACTCATTCGAGGCCTATGATCGAAGCAATAATAATCACAATTGATTAAGGGGTTTCGAATATCACAATCCTTAGAAGCTTCACACGAGATTAATTAGATTATCATCATCATTCTCATCTCGAACTAGATTCATCCGAGTCGCGATTATTCTTTCTTTCAATTGTTATAAATTCGTCAATTATTTATATAATTCCAATCACCATTACACTCGAAATGATATGAACATAAAAAGCCATCTTATCAATTTTGTTATCATAATCATATTGAGGTTCAATTTGGATCAAAACCAAATTAGGATTTATATGAAATTGGGGATTTTGTAATTAATGTTTTTAAACTTTTTAATTGAGCATTTAACCAGATCTAGGCTTCTGCCCAACCAGTTACAACTTTCAGCTTTCACACCGGGGACCCTCAAGTCTTTTTAACTATTAGATTTTTAATCATTTTAACTTGTACAAAGTCTTAATATATTGTTTAGTTAATATAAAAATTATTTTGTTAATTAAAACATTTAGAATTTATTAAGTTAATTTTTAAAGATTTTAAAACTTATAATTCTCAAATATATATAAGGCCCTGTTCTCGGGAAACCTCACACTTGCTTAATCATAGTATAAAATTAATTTTAATAACTAAAACATTATAGCGAAATTAAATAGACCTTCATTTAAAATTTGGAAATCATATTGTACTCATACATATCTCATTAAATAGAATAAAAACATAGTGCATTGTCTGAAATTACAATAAACATTTCATAAACAGAAATATCATCCATTACTCTCCAAGTAGCTCCCTGGTGTCATTCTTAGCATCAGCATTCACCTGTCCATTATTATGCTTAAAAGTCAGATTTGCTGAGTGAGTTATAGTTTTAGATAAATAAAAAAATATAAGCTTTATCCTCCATATAATGACCTTGCATTCATCATACTACATAACATTTCTTGCATCATAATAAGAATATTCATCATCTTTCATTCTTTCATTATCTTTCAATTCTTTCATTATCTTCAATTCATCATAAACGAGATTGCACAAAGCAAGAGCTCCATGTTGATCAACAATGAATGTCGATCCCCGTCGGTACACATCATCATGGTAGCTAACCCCGATAGGTGATTTAAAAACGTATATTTAGTATGCATAATAACCCCAAAATATTTATATAACACATTTCCTTATAGAAAAATCAATCTTCCTATTAAAACCTTATAAAACTTGGTCATTTAAAAACGTATATTTAGTATGCATAATAACCCCAAAACATGAAAAACTTATAAACAAAGGGATCTAGAACTCACCTAGATACCGTGATAACTTCTAAACTAAACTTTTTAGGCTAGGATCATACTATATAGCCTGCAGATAAGTTGACACTTAAAGGGGTTAATTTTTACCTAATTTCGCTGCTAGATAAGCAGTTTCGCATGGTAGTTTCGCGTAACTTTCATTGGAATTCCATGACTGCGAAATTACCTACGAAACTATAGTTTTGGATTCGTAGAAGACTCGTAGTTCACAGCTTGAACACCCAGTTTCGCCGGATGCACAGATAGTTTCGCAGAACGCATAAAAATCACGAACCAACCCGTATTTTACCTAAAATTGCAACTTTTTACGTCCAATCTCTTAGTATATCAACCATGAGACTATATCTAAGCTTTTTACATGTTTTCATACGTAAAAATGTGACCTTTATACGATTCTTTGCAACTTTTCAAAACCTAAAACCCTAGAATCGGGTTTGATCTATAGAAGAGTTTAGAGGCCGATTCTTACCTGTATTTGTTGCTCCTTTCTTATGGTTTGATGCTCCAACACCAAGATCTTCAATCTCTCCTTTATTAAATACCAATAATTAAGTCCATTATCCTTATGACTCATTTTGACTTTTCGGAGTGTTACAATTTAATTACTATTTAAAGAATAAAAAGGTTATAAAAACATTATTAAGTCATAAATATATTATTGCTTAAAATTGAATTATTTCAAAATACTTTAAACCTACATGTTATAAATACCATAAATAGTTAATTATACAAATGATTATTTAAATAATTATTTGAATAATTATTTAAATAATTAATTATACAATGATTTATTTAACCATGTTCTATCATAAATAGTTTTAAATTAATTATTTCATTTCACACATTATACTCAATATTTATTAAAACAATTATTATAAATTAAATTATTTAATTTTCACTAATCATTCATTATTGTTTTCAATCTTAATTATTTAATCGATTTACTCCATCTTTATTGAATCAAAATAAAATTGATTATATTATTTTATTTAACTTAAATATCAAAACCCCAAATTCCAATTGAAACCCTAATTCATATTTAATCATTTATCATATCTTTATTTTAATCCTAAGTCACCAAATCTTAGGTTGAATCATAAAGAAAACGTTCGAGTACTCTTATCTTCTTATTGTTATTTTAAGTGCATCTTATAGCACATGAGTTTTCCATGTGAGTTTTCCATGCCCATTTTACTTTATTTCACACCTTTTTGGGGTAAAACATGTTATCATATAAACTTACACTTGTAAACATCTTGATACTTGTAATACACACGCAGTTCATCTTTACTTTTGTCATGGTTATTTGTAATATTATGAGTCCTATATGATAGATATTATATGTTAACAATCATTACTATTTCTTGTCTGGCGACGTCATAGATTTATGGACCTAACAAGCCTGTTTCATGCTAAAGCCGAGGTTATTGCCGACTCCTGATAATGTATGCTTGTTCATCATGGGAACCAAGTACACTTAGCTAATCGTTATAAACTTGTAATTGATATCTTGGTCAAGGTTTGATTGTAGCTATATGTTATCTATAAACTTGCTTTATGTTATCTATAAACTTGCTTCCATAGAACCCTTGTGACACCACATAATCATCAAATCGTTTATACCACTGTCTGGATGAATGCTTTAACCCATATAATGATCTATGTAGTAAACATACCTTGTCCCCTTCCTCTTAAAAGCTAATTTGTTAAGACATGTAAATTTTCTCATCTAAGTTTCCATGTAAAAAGGTTGTTTTTACATCTAATTGTTCTAGTTCCATATCCATTAATGCTACCAATGAAAGTGATACTCTAATTGAAATATATCTAACCACAAAGGAAAAATCTTATAGTAATTTATCCCTTCTTTTTGAGTAAACCCTTTGCCACTAGCCTGGCTTTATACCTTGTTTCCTCAACACCTGGAATACCATCGATCAATTTGAAAATCTTTATACAAGGAAATATATTCTGATTAACAGGGTTGTCTACCATAACCCATGTGTGATTCTTACAAAGTGACTTCATCTCTTCTGGAATAATCCACTTTTCTGTATCAACATAATTACCTGTATTATTGAATGTCAAAGGTTCATTTGTGTTAGCTTCTTCAACTACAATAAACATAAATGCTAATAGATCATGATGATTAGTCTCTACAAAGGGATCCCTTAACCTGGTAGGTGGCTTTATAGTTCTTTTAGATCTATTCTTAGCAAGGCTATTAGAAATAGACTTTAAAGAATCATGTTATGTAGTCCCTTTGACATTGCCATCATCACTATAGCCTGGATGGTCATCATGAAGCTTTACAGGCTTGAAATCTTTTGATGACTCACCACGCTCCACCTCAGTATAAAACCCATGACTATCATCCTTATCCATCATAACTTGCCCTTCCACTCTACCTATTACATCTTTGTAACAGATTTCTTCTTAAAAAGTTACAACTATACACATTACTACATTAGGAATGACATCCTTAAACCTCCATATCCTATGCCCCTTTTGCCCTACAGGATAACCATCACTATCCCCTTTATATGCTCTTGCATCTAATTTATCTTGTTTAACATACCCATAAGTACCAATACGAACCACCCTTAAGTTTGAATAGTTAGTCTTCTTACTTGACCAGGCTTCCATAGAAATTTTGATGTTCAAGGCAGTAGATGGTGATCTGTTTACCGAATAGGCTCTTGTGGTAACAGCCTTAGCCCTAAATGTCTTAGGTAAACCTGAACTGATTAACATACATCTAACTTTATCTAATAAAGTTCTATTCATTCTCTCAGCAAGCCAATTTTGCTGAGGGTTTCTAGGGATGGTTAGATGTCTGGATATACCATGTGCTTTATAGAATTTATCAAATTGATTATTTCAAAACTCTAAACCATTATCTATCCTAAGCTTTCTTATTTTCCTATATGTTTGTGTTTCAACTAGAGACTTCTATTCTTTGAATTTGTTGAATGCTTCATCTTTAGTTTTTAGTATCTCTTAGGTTTTATTTCAACTTTTGCTTCTTCATTTCCAGCAAGCCTTGATTGCTGATGTGACCTAGCCTTTGATGCCATATCAAAGCCTTACTAACTTACTTAGACTTCACAACTGCACTACCACCCTTTGATACTTTCAAATCGAAGAAATAAATGTTGTTGTTTCCCCTTGTGACTGATAACACAACTATTGATCCTATAATGACCTTAGCTTTACCATTCTTTAAACTCCCCATAAAGCCAGATTCTCAAAGGTGCCTAGTGAGATTAGGTTCCTAGTTAATTGGGGAATATATCTTACATCCTCCAATACAACTTCAGTCCTATTGTCAATGTTTAGTGACATACGCCCTTAATTCAATATCTCACATGGCGTATCATCCCCCAACTGTACTACACCCTGATGCTTCATATCAATGTTACTAAAGAACTTCTTATGAGGTGGCATGTGATAGGAACACCTTGAATCCAGAAACAAATTATCTATGCCTTTAGACCTTGATACTACCAAGACTTCTGCACTTTCATATACATCAGTTGGTTGACAATCCTTTTTTAGATGTTTTTCAGAGTTGCACACATAGAATATCCTCTTAGTCCTAGACTTTGATCTAGAATTCATCTTTCCTTTGAAGCTCCTATGTTTAGTCTTGCTTCTTACAACTAACCCATGATTAGTTGCATCTATTTCATTTGTTATTTTCATGAGTTCCTTAGAGTCTAAGGCATCTAACACTTCTTCCATGGTTAATGTTTCCCTCCATACATCAAGGCGTCAACAAAATGTTCAAATGATAATTGAAGGGAGGTTAGAAAGATGATTGCCTGGTATT
Source organism: Flaveria trinervia (assembly GCA_025506515.1). Classification (NCBI taxonomy): domain Eukaryota; kingdom Viridiplantae; phylum Streptophyta; class Magnoliopsida; order Asterales; family Asteraceae; genus Flaveria; species Flaveria trinervia. Next base: position 81,551,293 of record CM046447.1, read on the forward strand.
CTTCATCTAACTTTACATCAATATTTTCTAGATCTAGGACTAATTTGTTAAATTCATCTACATAATCTTCACGGGGACATATGAAAAATGTATAACCTTTTCTTCAAGTAAAGCCTGTTGGCTAGTGATTTTTCATGTAAAAGCCTTCTAGCTTCGACCATATAAAGGTTGCAGTGGTCTCTTTCGAGACTTCCCTCAAGACTCGATCACCCAGGCTCAATATTACTACACTATAAGTCTGATCCTTTGTGTCTTGCTATTTTGCAGCTAAATCCACCTTTTTATCACTAGCATCAGTGGGTGGTTCAGGAGCTACTCCTGCAAGCGCAGACACCAGTACTAGACGCACCAACAACGCTCTCATCTTGACCCTCCACAACCCGAAATCATTCTTATCATCGAATTTCACAATTTCAAACTTTGTGGACACCATCGTCACCAGAGTTGACCTTCAATTAGAATGCAATTAAATTATGGTTGTCTTTCTTCACCAATCGACTGAGAACTTCAAATTAATTCACCGAATCAAGCTTCTAACCTAGATAATAATTGTTGAATAATACAAGTGAATCCGCGCACAAACACAATCGAATGTTCAAAGAAAGAACATCCAAGATCTTAATCCTTTGATAAGCAAATGAAAATCATTCTCAAAATGTATTGATTAATCATTAGAATTAGAATGTTGATTATCCTCTGTATTCAATTGAAAACTCACTTCTCTCAATTCCTAACAAACTTATTAATACATAACCGCAAATAACAGCTAGTAACAAACAAGAATGGAGAATTGATACAAACAGTTCTTATACTTCTAAACATTATAAAATCAGCTACATATTCTAACAATACACCTAGGTGAAATGGGTGTTTTAGAGATATAAGTTATTGTTCTCCTTTAATAGTTTAATCACTTGCAACTTACTTTTATAAAATATTCCAAATGTTTTTAAACATGATTAGGAGCACTAACCGTATGCATTTATTTAGCCTTTCAATTGTGTGTGGTATATACTTTCAACTAAAACAACCAGAAGTTTAAGAAAGGGGGTGGATACTTGGTATGGATCAATTTGGATATTTAAGTTCATTAATTGTACTTGTTTTGTACGTATTGAGCTTCTTTCGTCGATTTGAATGAGGTGTAAAAAAATTAATAACAAAACATATGTGTGGGTGTAACGTAATACCTATATAAGTCACCATGTTCTTATTTTGAAATTTTAGGACCATATTACAATAATGTCGAATCTAGTAATTAATCATACAAAGGGAATATAAATGGGTATTACAAATTTGTCTCATAGTTGTGTTTTATGGGATTAATGTGTTCTTGAATAATACTTAGTTTTAGACGTATATGTTACGATTTGTATGTCGATTTCTTTTTTTTTTTTGTAACATTAAACGTAATGATTCATAACATTTTGAACATTTATAAAACTCCCACTACGAATTCAGTTGCAAGAAAACAAGAAATCTCATTAGGGCAATTCTCATACACAAATCACCCAACTAATAGTATAATAATCTTACAAGTTCACGCCTAGATCAAATCGACCCATCTTCACTAGCAGGAAATGATATATCTTAGCCCTTCTCCAATGGAAAACATGTGAGGCCTTTGTCTAATGTGGGGAGAGGATGTTGTGAAGGAGGAGAGGGGGAGAGGACGAAGCCCATGAGGACAAGTGTGCCCTATGAGAGGAGCGGTCGTTGAGAGAGAGAGTGGAAAGAAAGGCTAGATCAGTGGGGAGAGGAAAGGAAGAGAAGGCGGACATCAGACACAAAGGGCAATTAGGACGTCCATTTCCTCACATGATGAAGACGGTCTTACTCGTAAAATATATAGTAATTACATGGACCCCTACTTTTAACATTTATAACTATCTAAAAACCCCAGCTGTAACTAGATTGGCACTTGGAAAACATGAGACAAATACTTGTCAGCTTCATATTTTACTTAGAAATAGTATCCTAGTATAACGTCGGTCAAAATATATTCTAAGTTACCTTTAACAATACAATTTATGCATATAATAGTTTTGTGTTAGTGTAATCGCAGACCACGTAAAACAAAACTCGCTAGCCTTTTATTGCTGAAAAGATCATTCTCTAACCAAAGTAGCATGTGAGTGATGTTGATGTTGATGATGACCGGTGGTGGGTAATGGTGGAGAATTGACTAAGACAATGAAATCAATTAAAAAAAGGAGGTTTGACTAGTGCAAAATTTGGTGGTGTGCCATTGTATATATGTCTTTATGGGTAATCAATCTTTATTAAGTTATAGCAAGTTAAGTGAAATTCTAAGGGAAGTGTGTATATAATAAAATATATATGGTTTGAAGTATAAAGCATTGTAAAAGTAATATAATCACTTATACACGGTGTTAAACCAAATATAATGGGAGTGATAAATAGATTTGTTATATAATTACATTTAGGGGTGTTCATTTTTTGATATCCGAATTTCGGATAGTGGATTTCACTATCCAAATCCGAATCCAAAATTTTGGATTCGGATAACCGTACGAATATCCGAATTTCAAAAAAAATTGTATTCTTTGATAAATTTTATAAAAATATAATACATTTTATTGAAATTTATTTCATATATACAAACTATTTATTAAAATATTCAAAATATCTAAAATATTTAATTAATATTTAATATTTTTTAAAATTTTATAAAAATATTTTGGATATTTAGGATATCCGAAATATCCGAAAATTCTCAAAATCACTATTCGAATCCGAATCTGAAATTTCGGATATCCGAAATTTGGATATCCAAATTTTCGGATAACCGAATTTCAGATTTTCGGATATTTCGGATTCAGTTTCGCATTCGGATATTTTTGAACACCCCTAATTACATTAGTTTTGTTTGAAACTCCATATATCATATAAACAAAATAAATTTAGTATGTTAACATCATTAGCTTTTTAAAATTTTGCATGTAACATGTTATTAGCTACCAGTGAAAATAATACATAATGAATATATAAAAAAATATAAATAACAAATAATCAAAACTAAGAACTACAAATTTATATATTAAGAAAAGATATAATTAGAATATTATAATTTATTAAGTTATAAGAAATTATAAAACTAAGAAGATTTATATTATATTCATTAAGTTGTTTAAATATATTTTCATTTAATAAGAAAAAAAGAGCAATAAAAAATTAGACTTCATAATAAGCCGTCATGTATCCTCTTAGATATATACTAATTATATAGTATAGATATTTGTCATATGTAAGCATGTAAATGACCCAAACGGTTATAAACTGTCATTGCGCGGGAAGTTTGTTTGCTTAAAAAACAAATGAATTAGAAAAGGAGGTTTTGTTCATCATTTAGTTACAATGAATATTGTCATGAACACATGCATGTCTTATACATTTGTTTATGTTGGTTTATATGTTTTGTCATTGGCTTCGTTTCTTTTATGTTCTTATGTTAATCTATGTTTATCCATTACATATATATCTATATTCATGTAGTTATGGTAATACTAATCAACATATCATGCATCAACCTATCAGCCGCAGGTCAATAATTAGAATCAAGTCTAAGGTAATGAACTAACAAACGAACTAAAACAAAGTTAATTTTCTTCACTCATTTTAACATGTTTATGTTCTTCTATAATATCAACAGCATAACACCTTCCTTTAATTGGCCAACGAACATCAATAGGAATAATGATTTATTTATTAAGTGTTCGTATTCCGACGTTATTAAATTGGAGTTAAACAATGAATACGAAGTAGTCATGTTCTCAGCTTAAAATCAACCGGGTGTTAAACAACTTTTGCTGTTGTATTAATAATAACTAGTTGGAAATGTCTTCGCGTTGCGGCGGTACGATTATTGCATGATTTTTGGGAATTCGATTTTAGTCAGTATCGGTTCAGTGCGTTATGATGTAAATAAAAAAAAAATCAAAGTATACCTATTGAAAAAATTGAATAAAAGAAAACAATTACGTATATTACAAAAGTCGTTACGACATTATATTATTCCAACAAGAATAGGGAAATCATGGGTTGTATTTATGGTCGGAAATCACTTATTGGCTAGATTTTACGGGGGTTTATTTTATGAATGTAGGTTAGAGTTTTATAATCATCAGAGTCAGCTTTTGGTGGTGATTTGCATATACCGAAGAAAGTTTATGAAGAAATTATCACCATAATTACAATTTTAATTGTTATTAAGTTTTTAACAACTGATAAAGGAAAAAGAAAGAGAGATTAGTGCTCAATCACAATATATAAACAACATTGAAAGTAAATGGTGATTTTGTTTGACCACGTGTATATGTTTTAGCATTTGTAGTATAAGCAATCATATATTATACATAATTTTAAGGGCATAAATAAATTAAAATAATTAATTTTTTGAAATTTAATCATTACTTTTCATATAAGTGTCTTAATCCATATGTAATTTTATCATCCTTTCACTTTTATTATAAAAATATAGATAAATATTAAAATTATTAAACTTATAATAATTTGCCTCTAGAAAAATATTAGTATTACAGTTATTATAAATATAAATATTTATATAAGTTATATACTTAAATATTTAAATAAAATAATATACTTAATTAAAATATTATTTAGTTATAAAAATATAATTAGTAAATATAAATTTAATTGTCAGTTTATAGTATCATAAATAAAATAAATTTTAATGAAGTGAATTAAATAATATCATATTATTAAATGATATATTAATAATGTTTATTAAATAAATGAAAGAGACAAGGGCAAAAATATCAAGTTTTATAAAATTTAATGGATAAATTTACCACATTACCCCTAAGTGTCTTAAAATTTTAATCAAATCTATATTCTACCCCTCTTAATGTGATACACTCATTTGTACATGTTGTTTTAAAACTTATATTTTTGATAAAATTACATCTCTATCCAAAGAGATGTACCATTTTGATTGTTATTAAGTTTTTAACAACTGATAAAGAAAAGTGGAAGAGGGATTAATGCTCAATCACAATATATAAACGACATTGAAAGTAAATGATGATTTATTTTGGCCACGTGTATATGTTTTAGCATTTGTATTATAAGCAATCATATATATACTTTATTTTAAGGGCATAAATAAAATAAAATAATTAATTTTTTAAAATTTAAGCATTACTTTTCAAATAGGTGTCTTAATCCATAAGTAAAATTATCATTCTATCCTCCTTTCACTTTTATTATAAAAGATATAGATAAATCTTAAAATTATTAAACTTATAATAATTTGCCTCTAGAAAAATATTAGTATTATAGTTATTATAAATATAAATATTTATATAAGTTATATACTTAAATATTAAAATAAAGTATATACTTAATTAAAATATTATTTAGTTATAAAAATATAATTAGTAAATATAAATTTAATTGTCAATTTATAGTATCATAAATAAAATAAAATTTAATGAAGTGAATTAAATAATATCATATTATTAAATAATATATTAATTATGTTTATTAAATAAATGAAAGAGACAATGGTAAAAATATCAAGTTTTATAAAATTTAATGGATAAATTTACCATATTACCCCTAAAGTGTCTTAAAATTTTAATCAAATTTCTATTTTACCCATATTAAATGTGATACACTCATTTGTACGTGTTGCTTTAAAACTTGTATTTTTGACAAAATTACATCTCTATCCAAGAGATGTACCATTTTGATTGTTATTAAGTTTTTAACAACTGATAAAGGAAAGGGGAAGAGGGATTAGTGCTCAATCACAATATAAACGACCTTGAAAGTAAATGCTGATTTTATTTTGGCCACATGTATATGTTTTAGCATTTGTATTATAAGCAATCATATATTATACTTTATTTTAAGGGCATAAATAAAATAAAATAATTAATTTTTTAAAATTTAAACGTTACTTTTCATATAGGTGTCGTAATACATAAGTAAAATTATCATTCTATCCTCCTTTCACTTTTATTATAAAAGATATAGATAAATCTTAAAATTATTAAACTTATAATAATATCCTCTAGAAAAATATTAGTATTATAGTTATTATAAATAATAAATATTATTTAAGTTATATACTTAAATATTAAAATAAAGTAATATACTTAATTAAAATATTATTTAGTTATAAAAATATAATTAGTAAATATAAATTTAAATGTTAATTTATAGTATCATAAATAAAATAAATTTTAATGAAGTGAATTAAATAATATCATATTATTAAATGATATATTAATAATGTTTATTAAATAAATGAAAGAGACAAGGGCAAAAATATCAAGTTTTATAAAATTTAATGGATAAATTTACCACATTACCCCTAAGTGTCTTAAAATTTTAATCAAATCTATATTCTACCCCTCTTAAATGTGATACACTCATTTGTACATGTTGTTTTAAAACTTATTTTTGATAAAATTACATCTCTATCCAAAGAGATGTACCATTTTGATTGTTATTAAGTTTTTAACAACTGATAAAGAAAAGTGGAAGAGGGATTAATGCTCAATCACAATATATAAACGACATTGAAAGTAAATGATGATTTATTTTGGCCACGTGTATATGTTTTAGCATTTGTATTATAAGCAATCATATATTATACTTTATTTTAAGGGCATAAATAAAATAAAATAATTAATTTTTTAAAATTTAAGCATTACTTTTCAAATAGGTGTCTTAATCCATAAGTAAAATTATCATTCTATCCTCCTTTCACTTTTATTATAAAAATATAAATAAATATTAAAATTATTAAACTTATAATAATATGACTCTAGAAAAATATTAGTATTATAGTTATTATAAATATAAATATTTATATAAGTTATATACTTAAATATTAAAATAAAGTAATATACTTAATTAAAATATTATTTAGTTATAAAAATATAATTAGTAAATATAAATTTAATTGTCAATTTATAGTATCATAAATAAAATAAAATTTAATGAAGTGAATTAATAATATCATATTATTAAATAATATATTAATTATGTTTATTAAATAAATGAAGAGACAATGGTAAAAATATCAAGTTTTATAAAATTTAATGGATAAATTTACCATATTACCCCTAAAGTGTCTTAAAATTTTAATCAAATTTCTATTTTACCCATATTAAATGTGATACACTCATTTGTACGTGTTGCTTTAAAACTTGTATTTTTGACAAAATTACATCTCTATCCAAAGAGATGTACCATTTTGATTGTTATTAAGTTTTTAACAACTGATAAAGGAAAGGGGAAGAGGGATTAGTGCTCAATCACAATATAAACGACCTTGAAAGTAAATGCTGATTTTATTTTGGCCACATGTATATGTTTTAGCATTTGTATTATAAGCAATCATATATTATACTTTATTTTAAGGGCATAAATAAAATAAAATAATTAATTTTTTAAAATTTAAACGTTACTTTTCATATAGGTGTCGTAATACATAAGTAAAATTATCATTCTATCCTCCTTTCACTTTTATTATAAAAGATATAGATAAATCTAAAATTATTAAACTTATAATAATATCCTCTAGAAAAATATTAGTATTATAGTTATTATAAATAATAAATATTATTTAAGTTATATACTTAAATATTTAAATAAAGTAATATACTTAATTAAAATATTATTTATTTATAAAAATATAATTAGTAAATATAAATTTAAATGTTAATTTATAGTATCATAAATAAAATAAAATTTAATGAAGTAAATTAAATAATATCATATTATTAAATAATATATTAATAATGTTTATTAAATAATAAAAGAGACAAGGCAAAAATGTTAAGTTTTATAAAATTTAATAGATAAATTTACCATAGTACCCATAAAGTGTTTAAAATTTTAATCAAATTCTTATTCTACCCGACTTAAATGTGATGCACTCATTTGTACATGTTGATTTAAAAACTTGTATTTTTTGCAAAATTACATTTGTATGTATATGTTGCTTTAAAACTTGTATTTTTAACAAAATTACATCTCTATCAAAAGAGATTTATTATATGGTAGTATTATACAAGTAATAAAACTGGATTCTAAAGGTGGTTTGTGTTTTTCTCTAAAGTGTCAGTCATTTTTATTTTCAATATTTCAATAATATAATTAGCTTTTAAACATATTTTGTCCACTTTTATATAGCATATTTATTAATTTTCAAGTATATATCATTCAAACGTGCTAATTTATCTTTACGTTTTAGTATAAATTTTATTCAAATGAAGTCAGATCTTTTTATTTCTTTCATTCTAAAACAATTTCATTTTCCATTTATCATTTCTCATATATAATTCTAAATAATATCATGAAGTTTAAATTTGTATATTTTTCATTATAAATTTTATGTTTATAGGCTGGTGGATGAATAATATATATGACTTCTCATATATAATTTCTTTCATTCTAAAACAATTTCATTTTCCATTTTGTTTCCTACATGTTTATAGGCTGTTGCGGGGCTAGTTTGGCCAAAAAGCACATAACTCAATTTTTTTCATATCATTACATTAGGGGGTTCTCCGTGTCATTTGTATGACAAATCTATGGAGTTTATGGAACGTAAGAAACAATTTTATTTTAATTCTACATCGGCTTGGTGTCCAAGGTGGTGGATGAAATAATATATATGACTTATTCATGGTTGAAGAATAGAGGAAACTTAAAAGATTTAGCATGGCATTCATGGTGTGACTTTACATTTTCTAATTTCCCATTGTAAGTGTCTTTTTGCACTCCTAGCATCTTGCTAATAGTTTTGTTTTAATAATATATGCCGTTTGAAAAAAATTACATCAGGGGGCCCTACTCAGTACGTATTAAATCTTCAAACAAAATTACACATAAAATTTCACTTATCGGCAAAAACGGGGCGGGGGGTTGGCTTTGGGGCCCTTAAAATCTCCGCCCATGCTTGTCCTCAAAGAAAATTCATTGTTTCTTTTTTTCTTTTACCTTGTTTTTATGAAAACTCTAAAGGAAACGTACACTTATGAGACATTATTGACGCGTAACGCAGATAAGCACCGAGTATTAAATTAAATAACAAGCAAATCCCGGATTTGTTCCTAATTGGATACTTATCGGCTCTATATGAACCTACAAAAATTATATTAAATAGCTAACAGCAAAAAGAAATATTATCCGTAACGATAACAATGATTAAAAGAAAGTGTAGGGTTTTGATATGCATGATTTTTAAACATGCACGAGTGGCCTTCAGTGCCCTTAACCTAGTAGGCCATACCCAAAAACCCACGCCTTTAAAACCTGATTTCTTAATATTATAACTAGAGGCTAGAATTGGCTAGCTGTAAATAAAATTATCTCTAAATCACTGAAAATTTAATTAAAATGAAAGGGCCGAAATAATTGATACACGTTAGGAGTTGGGCTAAAACTAAAGCATAAAAAAATATATATTATGATTTTTTTATTTAGAAATGATATTATTATTTTAGTTATATAATTATGTAATTATATTTAGCTTAGTTAATTAAATATTTCAAATGATATAAAATCTGCTTATAAGTTAACTTATGTGACCATTTTTTATTGATAAAAAATCTCTATACCTAATATATAAAACTACTACATGACAAATGTTACTTTTTTGTGTGTCCTTAGTTGTTTTTGTGTTTCTATCTTCTATCAATTATACAAATTTCTTTGATTTTTTATTACTTTTTTCACCGTTTCTTTCTCTTTTTTAAATATGTAAAATATGTATGTTGTTTGATTCTAGCCCTAATATCTTGCTAGAATTGGTCTCTCTTGGTTGTATAGCTGTTTGAAGCCTACGTGATGTTAACAAAAATATCATTCATTAAATAATATGTCATCGAATAACAAAATAAATTATATTGTAATAGTTATATAAGAATTGTTATGTTATTCATTAAATAATAAATATATATTGTAATTACAAAATTCTTAAGTACAGAAAATGCTCTCATAAAGTTTTTTAAAATTAAACGAGATATCAATTGTGCTATTGTCAATAACACTATATAGTAGTATAGATATATTATGTGTTTTTGGCATGCAAAGATAAATAATTAACGGCCAATGTACTCAACTTTTCTAAATACGGCGGTATATCATACAAAGCTAACGAGACGGTAAATAAAATAAATCCAAGAAATATGATACAAAATATAAAATTTAAGTTGGAGAAAATAAATTACAAACACAAAATACTGTATCTTTATTTTATCTTTTAACTATAACAAAATGCAATATCGCCTTTCTTTCTTGAATAAAACAATTTTGAATAACATAATAATATACTTTGGTGAGGAGGTGATCTATGTTTGTAAGAAATTGTTGACATTTCAGCTACTTAACCTATGTAAATTAAAGATATACGAATCCACTTCTTTATCATCAACTTGTTAGTATTACCACCTTTAGAAATATCGGGTTTTTTTATTAAACAATTATGAGAGAGAAAGGGAATAAAAAAGGTGAAAGTGATAGAAGGAAAGATAGACACTTGTAAAATGAACTTTAATCATTATAATTAGCAATTAAATAATGGCAAGGTTATTGCTAATATGATTATTCAAAAGAAAAGCATATATTATTATAATGAGCACCTAATAATCAATATATGCGCCACCATTCACAACCACCAACGACTGCCGGAAAGCTTGTCTTCCTACCTGCCCATTTTCTTGATTTTATCTTGAACGGCGCCTTTTACCTTGATAAAAGAAAAATATAAATTATTTATCTAAAAAACTTTATAAAATAAAGAGTAAATTACTATTTTTGCTCATGGAGTTAGGGTCATTTAAACCTATTAGCTTAAAAAAATCTGTAGACATATTAGACCTTGAGGCTGCATGTTGTAATAATTTTGATTCTTAATACTAAATCTATTAGTTATTTTATTAAATCTAATGGTAATTTTGTCTATTTACATCTCAAAGGTTATTTGTGTAAATTACAAAGTGACTACTTATCACTTTTGTAATTACTTAAATTTACAAAAACAACACTCACCATTTTCTTTTTGTTCTATTATTTATGATATTTTTATTTGTATATTTTAAAATGTCTTAATTTTCATTTTTGTAAATTTATTAGTTGTACTTGTTTTTTTTGCTATTTGAGTATTCTTTTTTATTTTGATAATTATCATTTAATTAATCACCGTGTAAATATAAATAAATACATCTTTTATAAAGCTTTTTTCTTATAAACGCCATTCTTAAATAATTCTTTTTTCCAAAAAGGTTTAAATTTTTTGCTTCAATACAATTAGAAAATTTTTTTATTTTAGTTTATTTTCGTTATTCTTACGTTTATTATCTAAGAAAACACTGTTATATATATAGAAATAATGATGTCTTAATTAAAGCTTTTGAATTTTTTGTAAACAACTTTCCAAAATCATTAGTTTTTCAAACTTTTTTTATATCATTCACCCTTTTTAAAATCTACCATTTCATTAAATAAAACAAGTTAGAAATATTCTTTTTGTGATTTTGTTATTATTATTATTTTTATGATTATTATTTAATAAAACATATAAATATGTCTTATTTAGAGATTTTGTTTCTATAAACTTGTTTTCCAAACTCATTCGGTTTTCAAGCTTTTTTCACATAGTTCGTCCTTTTTAAAAATTTCATTTTATTATGGAGTACAAGATAGAAATTCTAACTTGATAAAAAGAAATTCTAACTTGATAAAAAAGGTTAAGAATTTAAACAACTTAAAAACGTAGCCGTTACAAATATAATCATTAGATATATAGTTGTTTCAAATATATATTATATTGTACTACATATAGTCGTTAGCAAAAAAAAGTTCGAAAATGAATGATTTTAGAAACACGTGACAATTGAAAAACAAACAATTTTAAGCAAACGAGTGATTTTAAAAAAGAACAATTTAAAAGATACGTTTATAAAAAAATGAAATCTTTAAGGAAAGAAGTTAAGAAATGAATGGTTATAAAGAAGAACGAAGTTAAGAACGATTATATAATTAAATGAAATGTTTTCAAAGGATCAAAGTTTTAAAAATATTATAACTTTATTGTATAATTTAATGTAAGATTTCTTACAAATGATTTTGTAAAATAGTTTTATAAAAAACCATAGAAAACCAAAATAATAATAAATATTCTAAGTTGTATTGTATAATGAAACAAAATACATTACAATGGTTGAAAGATTTTAATTTTTTTCTTTATGAAAAACTAATGATTCTGGAGAAGACGTAAATGAAAAGATAAAAGATTTAAGAAGTCGTATCTTTTTATAAATAACACATTTTAATTGTATATTTTTTAAATATATAATTAAAAACTTATTTAACTTGGAGTTGGTCTTTGTTCATTTAAATAATTACATAAATAACCCTTCAATGTTAAAAAACTTTTTAACTTTCAAAACAACCCCTAGAGTAAAAATACCAAAAAACTCTTACATTTAACCGATAAAACTAACAAAGTTAGTGATTATGAGTCAATTTTGTTATAAGATACAACATCAGGGTCTGATATGTTAAAAAAAATACTTTTTAAACTAATAGAATTAAATGACCCTAATCATAGGAGCCAAAATAACAATTTACTTTAAAATAAATACATCATAATGTGTATTTTATACATTTTAAAAGCTCTTAATGTTTTGGCTACAAGTCACATCACAAAACCACACCACAATGGTTCTAAAAATGTAACTAATTATATCTTAGACTAAACTATAATTTTTCATTAATGTATGATACTAAGTTTTTGCGGATGAATCCATTTATTTTTTTGAGGCACACCTTATGCAGACACGCACCTAGAACTATGAAGGAACCAAATGAACAAGAAATCAGCGTGTTAATGTTCGTATTTGATTTTAATCGAACACGAAAACGAATGTGAACATATAATCGAGTAGAGTTTTTGTTTATATTCGTTCATTAAAAAATAAAAAATATTCATGTTCGTTCATTAAAAAACTAAACGAACAGTTCTAACACATCACAATTTATTTAAAAACACATTAAATATACATAATTCATCAAGATGTATGATTCAATCAAAAATTCTATAATGATTCATCAAAAATAACCTATAAGAACTCGTCTAAAAACCATAAACATGTCTAAATAAAATATTGTTTCAATACATAAACGAACAAACGTAAATGAACGTACCCAAATAAACATAAAAAACAAACATATACAAATGTCACTAAAGTAAGTGTACAAACAAATATATGTTCATGTTCATATGTTAATTAAATGAACAAAATTTTGTGCTCGTGTTCATTCAATTAATTAAATGAATGAACACAAATGTACTTTACGTCGAACAATTCATGAATGTTTTGTTTATTTACAAGCCTACATAACCTGATAGCAAATAACTACCAAAACAAAATACAAACAATTACATAGTTAGAAGAGGATTATTGAACTACTCGACCCAACCAACTTTCACCTTACTATTATGATGTCATAGTAGTAATCGTATCTAACCATCGCCCAATGATACCATTCCAACTTTAGATGTATATATAAAATTTAAAATCTACGAGGGTATAATATTATAATGATTGTTAGATACTATAGAAAAACAAATATTTTTATTGATAATTTATTTAATACCTTGCCTTGTTCAACAATAAAAAAAATTTAGGGGTGTTTGGTTCGTGTAATTTGTTAGAGTTAGAATTGGAATTGGAATTTCAATTAGAATTCAAAGGAATTGTATTTCGAATTCAATATTTTTCACAGGATTTAAAATTATTCAAATAATTAGAAATGAACAAAATACTTATAAAAAACTTGGAATTTATCGCCCGTTACAAACCGTCACCACCTCAATGACCACCGATCATTGCCGCTACATACCACTGACCGCCGACGCCATCACCACCGCCATCACCACCGCCATCACCGCCGCCATCACCGCCGCCACCAACCGATGACACCCGTCGTCGAGACATAGTTCGGTAAGGAGCTCGCATGACAGGTGACGGTTAGGGGTGGCGGCGGTCGGCGGTAAACAGTGGGCAACCGTCGTCTTTGTCGGGGTTGTGCGACGTTAGCGGAGATCAGTGGCGGTTGGTGATCGGGAGCGGCGGTAGTCGGTTGGCGGGGTGGTAGGCGGCGGTGGTCGGCAGTCGGGGGTGGACGGTGGCGGTCGGCGATTGTCGGCGGAGGCGGCGGGCGGCCAAGGGCGACCAGGACAGCGGTCGGGGTATGCGGGGGGCGGCGGGGGTCGGGGTAGGCGGGCGGCGGCGGTCGTCGGTCGAGGTTGTGAGTAGTGTCAGTTGGCGATGGGCGGGGTGGTAGATGGCGGTTGGTGGTGGTGGCGGGGATCGGTGGAATTTAAAATCTTTCAACATTTGAAAGGATTTTGAAATTTTTTATTGGAAGGAATTTGAAAGAATTAATTTCAATTTCAGTTTTAATTTCAATTTTAATTTTTTTCTCAACCAAGCACGTGTAAAGTGAAATTCAAATTCTAATTTCCACGAATTCCTTTTAACCAAACACAATTACCGATATAATTTAAATTCCAATTCTATTGAATTACATTGAAATCCCGCGTACCAAACGGCCCCTTAGTTTCGTAATGTTACATTGAAGCAAACCCTCCACCCAACTTTCATGGTATAGATTGGAAAGATAGATAGAATGAATAGTTGTTTAAAGAAGAATATTACAGAAAAATACAAGTTCCATTTATTTGCAAGTCTCATAATTGTTTCAGTTGAGCCTAATTAGTTTATAGTTACAAGTCGGTAACAACTTTAATAGTTGTAGAAGTTAACTAGAGTTTTGTTCTAATTAATCCTTCTACTTAGGATATGTTTAATAACAGTCACACTACAAGAAATATACTAGCTAGTCGGCATTGGAAGTTTAAGACAACAATTTGTCGTCGGGAAAAATATTTTCAAATGTAGGGTTTCTTAGCCTGTTCCAACGACAATATTTTCAAATATAGCGTTTCATAAATTGTCCCAACAACATGTTGATGCAGTCATAGGATTCGTCTGAAAAATAAACATGTCATAGGGGAAATTTATCCTATCAACATGTCACCGGTAAATAGTAATCAAATTTCTTATTACTTTTCTTTAATTCTACCTTATAATTAAAAAAAAGAAGTAAGCTATTGATGATTAGTCAATATATGCACTAAAAAGCGTCAAATTACCTAACCAGTATATACATTTTCATTTACTTGACGTAACATCTTATAAAGTTATCATATCGTTCTAATTACCAATGTGTCACCTGCATAAAAGATCAAGAAGGTGATAAAGCTTCCACTAGCTTGCTTATGAAAATACAATTTATCTTTGTTCTTGATAAAACCAAACTTTTTGAATTTCTCATTAGATTGAACAATCTGGCTTTGTAAGATCCACGGTTTTCACAATGTATATCGATCTCGTACAATAAATGCGGAATGAATATTGCATGGTGGGATTAAACACACAAGAGATCAAGATGAAAAAAATATAAATAACTCGCACTTGTATTACTAACAGGATTTACTATACAAAACTAGAGAATATGTAAAGTGTTTATGATTATAAAGACTAGACAACTATTTATACGAAATAAATGTTCTCGTGCGAGAACATCTTCTCGCGTAGAAACAAGTTTTCATGTGGGAGCTATATCTTCTTTATTTTGATTTCCGAGTGTCACACTCCCAACCACAATAGTTTCCCGAGTGACATAAATGTCATAGAATCACAATAATCGATCGACGACTATATGATTGGTAAATTACACATTGCAAATAAGTTTAATAGTACATAATTGTATTCAGAGTTAAATAACGGAAGTAGTAGAATTAATGTAAATTATTTTCAAAACAATACAATTTAGAAATAGTGTCCCAAATAGCATGAATGACCTTAAATGGGATGAGTTTCACGCTATCTTATACTGATGCAAACCTCAATTACCTAAGAAACATGCATGAATATATGTCAACATAAAGTTGATAAGTTCAAAGGTTTTAAAGTAACAGTAAATAGAGTAATTGATCATAAGTTTTTTAATAAATACAATATAAACACCGCAACCGAAGCTAAACTTTAATTATAATAGGTTTTCCCTACCCATGCCTACCACAAGCACATAGGTGAGTAAGCTAATAATACAATTGTTTAGACCTCCGGTCAAGGTTTAAGTAATTAACCCGGATGGGGTAGTCAAACATAATACTAATATTCATGATTCCCTTGCTTCGGGAAATAAATTAAAAGGGTTAATAATAGTGGACTTCATACGATAAGTAAACAACTTATATAACATGTAAAATTAATGACAAACATGTCTAAAAAATAGAAATTTGCATGTAATCCTCCCTAAAAGAAAAACAAGTAAAAAATAGGGTCATGAACTCACCAGGTAATGAGTAATCGAGTATAAAAACCGGTGAGCATCCAATATACTTGAGCAATCAGGCCTAAGTTCAGCCTCACATATTAAAGCAACTTATGTCTAAGTAATTGGTCCTATGTGTAATATGCAAATGTAATTATTTCATCCACATAATTTGGTAACAAAGTGTTTAACTCGACGAACCTTTAGTGATACAAGATGGATATTTATGAAATATATATATTATTAGAAAATATTAATAATTTATATTTTAATAGATAGTATAAAAAAACCTTTGTATTTTAAAGTTGACATATTGTTTTGGTAATTAAATATCATTATGACTCGACACGAGACATGAGTTGAGTGTTTAGTAATTATTATATATTTTACATATAAAATTATAGTAATTAGGGTTCTCATTTTTCTTAAGTAAAATAATATATGTATTATATATATATACTCATAAAATAGTTTTTAATTATTTTCATAGTAAGATTATTATTTTATTTTATCTAGTTTTTATAAACCATAACATATATTAAATTAGACTTTCTCCAAATTATTAAAAAAATTATTATTTTATAAAGTAAAATCCCTTTAGTGAAATATTTAGTCACATTATTCAATTTACCAACATGTCTTTACCCATCTTTTTAAAAAATCTAGTGACTAATGTTATAAGTTTCATAAATTTATATTCTAAGTCCAATGTTTATATTTTTAACCACATTTGTAAACTTGGTCAATTTATCATCTAGTCTAACCTAAGTTTATAATAATATATTACAACCAACAAACTAAATATAACTTGTAATATATATGTATGAATGTTCATAATAATACTTGTAAGAATTTAAATTAAGATGTTCTTAAGCAATCCGGATAGTTTGTTTGGAGGGGCTTGAAGTTGCAACATAATTGTTGATACATATGTCCCTAGTTTATGTTCTTAATGTAAAAGTCTTTCATGTCTTACACATATGTAATGAATGGGTTAAATGAAATATAATATGTGGTTGATGTTTATAATGTTTCATATTTCATAGTATTATTGTGTGTTAAAGTATAATGAACTTACTATATAGGTTTGAGGTTGTTGTGCATAGTTCTTAGTCAATAATGATTGAGAAATGTGTTCAAACTTAGTCGTATGAGTCTTCATGCGAATGGACCATGCTTATGGACCATACGCATGAATACATCATGCTAATGAACCAGTCGCACGACTGACTGGATCAGTCGTACGATTGAGACATAAGATTGACTCAGTCGCATGACTGAACCTTCGGTCGTACGTATGGATCAATCGCTTGATTCAGTCGCACGACTAAACCATGCTAATGGTTCAATCGTATGATTGGAAAGCCATAACCTATTAATACCACCTAATTCATGGAAAAACGAGGATTTTGGAACACTTGAGAAACACTTGATACTCTTACGAACCCTAGCTGTCTAGAACGTCCAAGGAAGCCTGTCCAACTTCATAGATCAATCCTGATCGATCTCTACTCGTTCATAACGTTTAGTTTCAATCTTATATCGATCGGGTAATTGTTCTCTCTGATTGGATCGCCAATCAAATAGGATTCCGCACTATTTGATTCGGTATAAACGCAGAATCTATTGGTATTCCATACGTACACGGTCCTGACAAGTGGTATCAGAGCCTTGGCTCTTGATTTTGAGTTTGATTAAATTAGAATTATGTCAAAACTCACATTTTAACTCAAAATAGTTATCTCTTTGGGTCCATATGTGTTTTCCGACGTTTACAAGCATTAAAGTTGATGTTTTTCTTCATACGACAGATTAGGGTTTCTGGGTAAATCATAATTCGTGTCAAAGTGTCAAAATTCGAAAATTTTCAAACACATCAGCCTTCAGTCGCACGAATAGCTCATTCGTACGATTGAGTCATCTGCATTGTCCATTCGTACGACTAAGCTATCCGCATTAGTCATCCGCATTTGTCCATTCGTACGATTGAGCCATCCGCATTGGTCATCCGCATTGTCGATTTGCATGACTGAGTCGTCCGCATTGACTCATCCGCATTTGTCCAATCACACGATTGACTCATCCGCATTTGTCAAATCGCACGATTGACTCATTCGCATTTGTCCAATCACACGATTGACTAATCCGCATTTGTCCAATCGTATGATTGACTCATCCACATTTGTCCAATCACACGATTGACTCATCCGCATTTGTCCAACAAGAATGATGCTAGCCGATTCGAAACTACCTATCCAAGTTTGGAACGAGGAAGTGGCCAATGCATGTTACACCCTCAATCGAGTCTTGGTGGTCAAACGTCATGGTAAAACATGTTATGAGTTGCTCAAGCGACGTAAACCTAACCTGGAGTATCTAGAACCATTTGGTGCACCATGTACACTGCTGAAGAAAACTCAGTCTGGGAAGTTTAGTGAGAAGGCTGAAGAAAGGATCTTTCTTGGCTATAATATACCGGACAAGAGAGTTTATAACACCTCAACGGGTCAGGTAGAAGTGTGGTGCAACATTGATGTTCAGAGATACACCACCCCCCTGCGGGAAAGGGACCTTTATTCTTCTTCGACTATGATGGATTCTTTAAGTCCTTCAACATACCTATCTCCCTTCCTGATGTTCAGAGTTAACAACCAAAATGATGTCCGACATCCTAGACACACCGCCACTAGACTCGACAACATCAACTCCACAAGGTGAATCTTCTAATTCTTTAGGGGGGCACTTGATGTAAGCGATTCCTCCTCTAATGATGAAGATGTTAGGATCATGTACTGGACGAGTACTAATAGATTTACGCGTGTACCGAATCAAATAGTGCGGAATCCTATTTGATTGGCGATCCAATCAGTGAGAACGCACGTAGAATCAATTAAAGATTGAATCTAAACGTTAAGAACGACTAGCAATCGATCTACTGCGATATATGAAGTTGGAACAGGTTGCTAGAGGTCTCTGGATGGCTAGGGTACGTGTGGGTATCGAATGGTTCAAAGTGTCTACTTTTTCCACAATTTAAGTGGTATTTATAGGTTAGGGTTTCTTACTCGTGCAACTGGACCATTTGCATGGTTCAGTCGTGCGATTGAGTCATGCGGTTGATCCATTCGCACGATTGAGTGTTCAGTCGTGCGACTGAGTCAATCTCATGTTACAATCATGCGACTGATCTAGTTTCCTGGTTCATTCGTACGACTGGTTCATTAGCATGAAGTTGTTCATGCGTATGGTCCATTAGCATGGGCCAATCGTATGAGAACTTCACATGATTAAGTTCAACATATTTCTTAGTTATCATTTAATAAAATCTATGCAAACAACCACAAACCTATATAAGTAATTCAATAAGCGTTATTACATACCAAGCAATGAAATATTCAACATTATGAACACAACCACACATTGTATTTAATTAAGTACCAATTCAATTACATATGTGTAAGACAATAAAGACATTTTACATTAAGTTCAGAAACTAGGGACACATGTATCTACAAACTCCCCCTTGGACCTAGTTTCATCTAATGTCTTACATCCTTCATAAGCTCCTCGTACTTCTTCTACTTCTCTTCTCTTGTGACTCCTGCATGTATTTCAAAAGCAAAACAGAGTCGTATCACATTCTAAAATTCTAGAGCTTGTACAATATCTTGTGAGCCATAGAACAGTGGCCACTTGTATAATGTATAGACATCATCAGTAGACAAGTTAGTAAGCCACATCGGGTCAAACACCCTGATGGTTTCCATAATACCATTCTTGTTCAACACTATGACTGCCTCTCCTGTTCTCCAATCATAGTACCACCATTTGAAGTGTGGAGTGAAGTCCTGTGGCATTTCCCGTAGAGGGATCTTAGACATTGTGCATGGAGGACTCCACTTCAGCACTATTTTTGGTTTTCCAGTTATGGCATCAACCTCAGATCGTCTGATATACCTCATTGGTTGTTGAGGTTTGAAGTTGACCCATCTGGTGTGGTACTCACTCTTTAGAGCTGCTTCAAACCAGCTTGACATCTTACGAGGGTCAGCATATAGCAGTTTCAACTTTGCTAACTGGTTAAGATCAAAACTAGGAAGAGTCTTCAGATCGTGTGGGAATCTAAAGTACTCAATCCCCTTCTCACGTTTAACTGCATAAACGTTGAGATCTTCAAAATATGCCCACGCTATGATTTTGCCCGACACCTTGTGATGTTTCTTCACTTTGTAAAGCTTGGTGTAGACAGTTGACGTTGCAGCACTACGTTGGGCTCTTATGTCTTCAAAGGATGCAGCCCATTCAGCCTTTCTGATGTTGACTTCGGCGTCTGAGGGTTGGGCCTGGTCTTTATTCTTTTTCGACTCTTGTTCCATTTTATCCAGTGTCTCAAAAGTATCACTGACAAGATTGTCGCCTAGATTGGGAACAACATTACTCTTATTGTCAGTGTACTCTGGATAATGTTGATCCGTGACATCTTCAATCTTGATCTCATCGACATCATGAAGCTCATTGTCACTTTCCCCTTGGACTGTAGGAGCATCTTTCACAATCTCGTCGGGATTCAGTCAGAACATCTCGGCGAGTTGCTCGTCGGTGAGATCATGAATTATCTCTCCTTCTTCAGAAGTGTAATTCACCGATCCCCTGACTATCCCCTACAGATCAAGAATCATTGTGAGTTGAATATTGATCTGTTGGAGGGGAGCAACATCATATTTATCTCCTTGAAAATTTGGAACTGCTTGATTTAAAACATGTAACTCATAAACCATTAGTCAACAATCAGAGCAGTAAACATCAATAATAAATATAAACATTAATTACATTAATTTGAAACAATATTCAAATACACATGATTTTAAATAACATAAACAACTATGCATTACTCTTGTCTTGAATCATGTGCTCCTCTGCTGATGGGGCTGAAGTAGAGACACCTTTGTCTTGAGCTCTCTTGGTCCTCCTTTCACTTGCTGATGTGGCACCCATAGCAGAAGTATCTCCTTCTCCTTCATCATCATCATCATCACCCGCATCATCACCTCCCTCTGTATCATCACCATGATCATCATCATCAGCATCCTCATCATCATCACTCTCATCATCATCTCCATCATCTCCATCACCTTCTCGGATCTTTAGAGGATCATCTTTCGATCCCTTCAGTCTCAGCATAAGCTTCTTGTTCTGGGCCTCTAAATCCTGTATCCTCTGTACTGAGGATGTATGCATCTCTCTCAGCTCTGTGATCTCTTGGCTTTGAGCCTCAATCCTCTGAATGGATAAGGTATGTGTCTCATGCAACTCCTCAATCTGTTGGCTCTGAGCCTCTATCCTCTGGGCTTGGGATACATTGAGCTCCATCAGCTGATTAAGCTGAGAGGCTTGCTGTTCATCCATCGCCAGCAGCTTCAGCACTAACCGGTTAAGGTTAGCCAGTTACTCCTCTAACCGACAGATTGGTAAGAGGATCCAAAAATAGGTGGGACCTGTGAAGAGGTCCCGGCTCCATAGTTGGTGGTGGTGGTAGTGGATGTAGAGAAGATTGGGGGTGGTATAGATGTGGATGGCTGTGGATGAGCTGTAGTGGTAGTGGATAGGAAGTGGGTAACTGGTGGAGTGGGTGTGGTAATGGTGTATGAGATGGTAGTGGTGGTGGGTGGAATGGTGGTAGTGGTGGTAGGTGGAGTGGTGGTAGTGGTGGCTGTAGGTGGAGTGGTGGTAGTAGCGGTAGGTAGAGTGGTGGTAGTGGTGATTGTAGTGGTAGGTGGAGTGGTGGTGTGGTGGCTGTAGTGGTGGTGGTGATAAACGTTATCCTCCTCCTCCTCTTCTTCATCCCGTGGGGCTGAGCCATCCGTTTCTTCCTTGAACCCCTCGAGGTGGATGCTCCCCCTCGGACGTTGGGCTGATCTGGTGTGTAGGTTGGATCAGTCATAGTCTCCCCAGACCCTGCCGGGCATTCACCAGCCGCCCTAATCCCTCGCTCGATGGCAACCACCTTGCTGCCCATCGTTTGTGTCAACGACTCCTCATCCGACTCCTCCTGCTCATCAGGTTGGAAGTCCTGATGGAAACCTGCTGCCTCTGTCCCACCTTGGGTGGATACTAGAGATGCTATATCAGTAGTGGCGGCCCTCAATTGAGTGGGCCCTGCATCTCCACCATCACCACTGTCATCGTCTTTGGAATCATCGTCCGGGAGCACAAGTTGCTCAACATCAGAATCACTGTCTGTGTGCCGCCATTTTTGCCTATCTGGCGCCACGTAATCAACCTGGGCTAGATGCCCGAAGAGTCTCTTCACCGAGGGTTTGACCTGCTTTCCCCGGTAGACCTTCATGCGGCCTAGTGTCGTGTCATCCATTACCTCCAACGACACCATATCTTGGCTCTCCCTATGTAGAGAGGGCAGCTTCTCATCAATGATCATTTGGAGAAACCTAGGGTACATGCAAAAACCCTCTTTACCCTTAGTCTCCAGATTCTCTATCAGATAAGAGAATATCATGCTCGAGAAGCTAAAAGGGTGGTTCAGAACCAGTGCCACGTAGTCATTTTGAATCTGGTCTGAAAGATCATCAAACCCACCCCTTCTCGAAGCCAAGCACTTCAGGATGACATGTGCTAAGTACTTGTACCAGGGACACAGGTTGCTCTTGTTGAGCACACATGCATTAATATACCCAGCGTAATTCATCCTTAGGAAGCACCCTCTCACTATCAGCGGGTGAAGTCTAGTAGGGTGATCAGCATCCTCACCCAAGGCAAGTACACGTCGTATATCCTCAGCTGTGACCTCAATCGCTTGACCAAAAATACTACTGCGGATGCTATAAGGCTCGTGTGTACGGTCGACGATGCCCCCTCCCAGAAGGCCTACTTAATAAACCTATAGGGAGTGCATGGTGTGGATATAGCCCTGTAGATCCTGGATCTCTTAAGGAATGCAATAATCCTTACAAACTCGGCGCCATTTTGAGTAGTGGCATCTAAATGAGTACATATGTTGTGCTTGGGGTTGATGGACCACCTGTCAGCCATTGATCTATAATACATAGACGTTAGATCACCACATATCAAAAATCAATTCTAATTTGCTTGGTTGAATTCAGTTTGGTTCAATCATGTGATTGAACCATGCGACTGTGTTCAGTCGGTTGACCTGGCATGCGACTGGGTTCAATCGGGTGACTGAGCAGGCGACTGAGTTCAATCGGGTGACTGAGCCTACGACTGGTTCAGTCGGTCGACCGAGCTCATTTGTATTATCCATTCGGCCGATTGAGTCATTCGACCAGCTCGATCGCGCGATTGGAGTTCATCCTAGTGTCCAGTCGCATGACCCACTGTTCGGTCAACTAAAATTCGGATTTGAACCAAATCTTGAAATTAGACGTCATGTATTGGTTCCTTAGACTCGCAATCATTATACTAATAACCTAATAACCTTGATTTTAACATTTTGCATAGTTTAGTTAGGTTATATGTCCATTTTCAGTTGCTGTTCTTGTAAAGGCCGAGAATCACAAATTAGGGCTTAAATCAAACAAACTTTAGTTACATAACACCGCATTGTACCTGTATAGCAAGTAGAACTCGTCAGAATGTCAAAATTTGGAGTGGAAATCGGTCAGTGAAAATTTCGGCAGAGTAGCGGTAAAGTGTGCGATTTTAGGGCGATTAGGGGGTGATGAGGTTATGCGATCGACTATGGCCCTATTTATATTGAATCCGGTTTCAATCGGCTGACTGGTCCCATTCACTCTGTTCATTCGGGCGATTGGACCTCAGTCGTGCGATTGGTTCTGTCAATCACATTCAGTCAGCAGACTGGATTTCAGTCGGGCGACTACTCATTCGCACAGCTCCATTCGGTCGAATGGCTCAATCTGATAAGCCATTCGGGTGCATGGTTCATACTCATGTGCCATTCGGCTATCTAGTGCATGAGTATGATCCATTCGCACAGTTGGTCCATACTCATGGTCCAGTCGTGCGATTGGATCATACTCATGATTTTGACTTTATGACCATTCCACACTTAAACCCTATTAACCTTTGATTAGACGTTTTAAGCACTCAATCATCTCAGACATGATCATTTTAATTTAGAAAACTTTTGATCACCTCAGACGTGATCCTTTTAAAACAATTTTTCACCTCAGATGTGACTGATTTTACATTTGAAAACACATGTGGTCACTTCAGACGTGACCCTTTTAGGTGATAAAACCCCTATTGAATTCCATGGCATAGTCCAATATCTAAAAAACTAAATTGACAAAATTTAAACAAATAAAAGACTTAAAACTGAAATACAAAACCAAAACTTGTTTTTGAGGTTTTGTGAGGTGTAAATCCTAAGATTGAAATCTAATGAATTCGGTTCCTGAAAAGGCAGCTTCAATATACCATAAATGGACCAATTCAATTTGGAATCATACATGTAAGTCAAATCATTTGCGACATGTTATTAACACCTTTTGATGCTTAATTCTTGTTTTTCATCTAGAGTCGTTAGCAAGTTTAGGAAATCATACTAGTACTATTAGATACCCATATTGATTTGGACTTTCAAGAATTGTAGCCATGATGATTGTTACTGGTCCTTTTAAATCCATACACAAACTTTTGACACAAATTGGTGATAGTTTAAGGTTTGATTATTTCAACAAGCATTTGTCGATCCCACACTTATATGGTAATCAACATTCCTCTGGAGATTTTTGAGCGGTCTCAAGGTAGTTTTCAAGAAAAAACTATTCTTTGAACTTTCAAAGAGAAGCCAAGCCTCCGGTCAGTGCTACCGCACAGCAGAGAGGCGGCAAACAACAATGAATTCTAGAATATATAGGTTATGCTTATCCTCAGGTCAGTGCCACCGCACAACAAAGAGGCACATAACCTATCTTAATGTTTGAGCAATTTTATTCTTTTTGCACAGATCTCACCAACAACATTGGTTATTATTTTGATTGCTTTTGCATTTTTTTCATGTGCTTTTGCTCATATTTTGGTCTTACGCTCACATTTGTGGCGTTTATTCTGCTCTTCATCCCTTATTGGAATTTTGTTGATTGTGTTAACCAGGGATAAGATGATAACCCACAGCTTGTTAAACAACTTAGTTTCTTCTTGAGATCACCAACAAGGTCTATTCTTCTATTGTATTGGATCTATCGACATATCATATATCGTCTAGCAACCTCTAGGTCTACTTTCTTTGTGTTACCTTAGTAGTAGCTAGTTTTACTATCATTTTTCCTTTTATATTGCCCAGATTACACAGACTTATACTTTGAATTTCACATCTTATCTAATTTAACCTTTTAAAGTCCTAATTGGTTTGTTCCTATGTACTATCATTTTCCAAAGTCATTGAATCAGTATCATAGATACGATCAAGTTTCTATCAGCTATCTTCTCCTCCTCCCTCATTTTTTTAATGTTACTAACTAAACCTATTCTCTCCCTAAAATTCTAAAACCGTAAACGATTTATGCTTTTTAGGATTTTAATAGGCGATGAAATAACACCAATTTAATTAAATTACTTAAAACTAAACAAATAAATATAAAATAAAATTAAAAGAAATATAGACTATACGCATCGGACTACACATGGTCATCTTCAGGAATTACATCACTTTTCTTTTTAACGCCGTTGACCTCTAACAAATATAGAAATCGTGGTTTATCAAAAGCCTTTGTATAGAGGTCAGCGCGTTGAAAATCAGTATTTATTTTAACCACATCGATTAGGCTCTTTTCAAAACAATCACGTATAAAGTGTTATTTTATGCCGATGTGTTTGGTGTTAGGATGTTGGACCGGATTTTTAGTTACTGCAATTGCAGCAGAGTTATCAACAAAAATAGGAGTAGAAGAGAAATTCAAACCATAGTCCTGCATTTGCTGTTGAATCCATATGATTTGTGAACAGTAGCTTGCAGCAGCAACGCATTCGGCTTCACAGGTTGACAAAGCAACCGAGGTCTGCTTCTTACATTGCCAGGTCACTAATCTCCTTCCAAAGAATTGACATTCCGCTGATGTAGACTTGTAGTTCATCTTGCAACCACCGTAATCCGAGTCACTATACGCCGTAAGCTCGAAGTCATCGTCATGAGGATACCACAACCCAAGTGTTGGTGTACCCTTCAGATAACGGAAGATCCTTTTGACCCCTATCAGATGGTTAACTTTTGGCTTTCCTGATATCTTGAACATAAACAAGTCGCGTACATGATATCAGGTCTTGAGGCAGTGAGGTATATGAGAGATCCAATCATTCCTCGGTACATGGTGGCATCGACCAGATCACCATTCTCGTCGGCTGCTACATCATGGTTTGTAGCAAGTGGAGTCCCAGTTGCGGAAGCATTCTCCATGTCAAACCAACTAAGAATATCTCCTACATACTTGGTCTGATGTAGGAAAATCCCTTTTGGTGTCTGATCCACTTGTAACCCGAGAAAGAATTTCATCTCTCCCATGGCACGCATTTCAAACTCAACCTTCATTACTGCTTGAAACTCTTTACATAGATCTTCGTTCTTTGAACCGAAGATTATGTCATCTACATAAGTTTGGACCAGTAGTAAATCACCATCCTTTTCTTTAATGAATAGTGTGTAGTCAATAACACCTCTGCAAAAACCATGTTTCACAAGGTGAGTGGAGAGTTTCTCATACCAGGCTCTAGGAGCTGGACGAAGCCCGTATAAAGCCTTGTCGAGTTTGTGAACTCTGTCTTGATGATACGGATCCTCAAATCCCTCGGGTTGAGTGACGTACACTGTCTCTCGGATTTCACCATGAAGGAATGCACTCTTCACATCCAGTTGATAAACTTTAATCTTCATGTACGATGCATAGGCAAGGAAGATACGGATTGCTTCCATTCTTGTAGTCTATGCCCTCGACTTGTCGAAATCCTTGAACAACAAGTCGAGCCTTGTTTCTGATGATCACTCCTTGATCACAATTCTTGCATTTCAAGACCCATTTGGTGCCAATGACCTTAGCACCTTTAGGTCTATCCACCAGAGTCCATACACCTAACTTCTTGAACTGAAGAAGTTCTTCTGCATGGCACTCACCCATGCCTCATCATTCAGAGCTTCACTAACATACTTGGCTCAAACTGAGACACAAAGCAACGATATGCATCGTCATGAAGGTATCCCTTTTCCATCACCGAGGCATAATCAGCTGAGTACAGCTGATTTCTGGTCTGAACTCCTAATCTCACATCCCCAATGACATTATCCAAGGGATGATAGACATTTAGGCGTGATCCAAGAGTGGTTGGAAGAACTACCTCAGAATCAAGATTTTGAACATTTGGTTCAGTATCTGAGGCAGTAGGAGGCTGAGGTTTTAAAGACTCAGAGGCATCAATGTCAGATGCTTATGGACTTGCTGTAGGAGGAACCTGTTGTTCCTGAGTGGGTCTTCATCATTAGAGGAAGTGTCACTTCCTCGAGTGCTCCCCCTGAGTGGTAGATGAATCACATTGTATACCGGACGATGTAGATTCCTGAGATGGTGTGTTTAAAACAGCATACATCCTCTTTGTTGCTAACTCATCATCTGATGTGGAGAGTGGGATGTTGAAGGACTTGAAGAATCCATCATAGTCAAAAAAGAAAGCGGGTCTTTTCTAGCAGGTGGTGTGGTGTATCTCTGAACGTCAATGTCACACCACACTTCTATTTGACCTGTTGAGTTGTTGTAAACTCTCTTGTTTGGTATGTTGTATCCTAGAAAGATACCTTCATCAGCCTTCTCGCTAAATTTTACCTCCCGAGTCTTCTTTAGTAGGGTGTAGACAGACGTGAACTGATGCACAATTCTCTTTTCCTTGCAGTAAGCCTCCATCCATTGATTCTTGAATTCGGTTATGTTGTCTGAGTGCACTTGTCATACCTTCAACTTGTATAGGGACTCCAGAGTAGTTACTAATTCCTTGAATGACTCAAATGTTTCTGATTTGGATTTCAGAAATATCACCCAAGAGAATCTTGAGTAGTCATCAGTAACTACATAGCAGTACAGGTCGCCTGTGATGCTTCTTGTACTGACTGGACCAAACAGATCTATGTGAAGAAGTTCAAGAGGAAGTTCGATGGAATGAACTTTCTTTTCCTTATGAGACTTCTTCATCTGTTTGCCTTTCTTGCACGCAACACAGAAATCTGGAAGTTGGAAGTTTTTAACGTTAACTCCTCTCACTAGATCATTCTGAAACAAATGATTCATCTTCCGTGGATTAATGTGTCCCATTCTCCTATGTCAGGAGATGGAATCCTTCTCAGTAGCTTTTGACAAGAAACACTGAACTTCATGATCCGTTGTGGAGGCCTTTGATAGATCCAAGACATAAAGGTCCTTATATCTTAAGGCAGACATTAAGACTTGATCCTCTAGGATCACATAGTCCTTTTTCAGGACATAGCACTTCTTGTTGTCCAAAACTACCTTAAAACCTTTATCACAAATTTGAGAAATAGAAAGTAGGTTATTCCGAAGTTGTTGAACATAATTTACCTTGTCAAACTTCACTTTCTGATTTCCCACTTCCCCTTGAGCTATGATATACCCTCCTTTATTTCCAGCAAATGAAACATGGCCCCCTTTTATTTGTTTGACGTTTGATAAGAGAGCCCTATTCCTTGTCATGTGTCTGGAGGCTCCGCTATCTGTAATCCACATGTTGGTTTCAGCACTACAGCGAACACCCTGCAAATTCAAATGAAAACATTAGTTCAGGTTAGGAACCCAAGCCTTTACTGGCTTGGGTGTCCTAGAGGCATCACACATCATAAATATAACCCATTGACTGTTCAAGGGTGAGGGAAGCTCAGAAGTCTTCTTGTTCTCATTAGCGGACAATGAGGTTGATTTTTCCTTCCATAAGCCAGCTTTGTGTAAGGCCTGTTTGTGATAAACAGACGACTGGCTAATGTGTTGAACTTTAGGTTCACTATCCTTTTAGGTGGTGTCACTGAGTTCTTCTTAAAAGAGCTAGGTTTTGGTTCCGGAGGTTCAAATTTACTCCTTGGTTTCTGATAAAAAGGACAATGAGACGCAATGTGTCCATACTCTTCACAGCTGTAGCATGATCTGCTTTCGACTTTGTGATTTAACTATTTTTGGGGAGAAGTATGTGACACACGGGTGACCTTACTTTGTTTGGGTTTTGACTCTTCTTGTTTTGATGTTTTTTCTGGTTTAAAAGTTAATTGCTTTAATAGTTTTAACATCTTTTCCTTTTCTATTATCTGGACTTTGACATGATGCACGTGATTGATTAACATTACAGGTTTTTTTAGATTCAGATTTGACTGTGGTTGACCCAGACTTAACCTTAACATGTTCAAATTGTTTGTCCAGATTAACACAAGGCATTATACCTTTTGCCTTTGAAGTGGCCTCCTTTTGTTTAGTACTAGATTCATTTGATTTACATGTGAAATCTGGATCACTTACAAGAGGAGTAGACACCACATGATCCTTGATTGGTTTACATTTTGTGTTCATCAAGATCTCATGTGGTGGTGGGATCACTTTATAACCCAATCCCTCCCCGTTGTTTCTCTCGCTCACTAGGTTTTGAACAATATGAGATGAACTTGTCCAACTGTGCAGTTTTTGCTTTAAGGAATTAACTTCTACTTCTAAAATTGCCTTTTTTTTCTTAGTGTCCTCTAGGGAGTTAAGATAGTACCTAATGTCATTAGCTTGGTTAAAGGCCACTACTTCTGTTTCCCTAAGCTGTTTGTTCAAAAGGTCTATCTTTTCTTTGTAACTATGCTCATTTTGTTTTAGAACTCTGTTAGCTTCAGTGCATAGTTCCAAGTCCTTTACTAAGTTATCATTATGATCTAATAACCTAGCAAATTATAAATCAATGCTTTTCCTAAATTTATTACAATCAGAACAAGCATGATTATTGAAAAGTTGGTTAGTAGTACTTACTTGAGAGGGTTCTGATGAATCAGCCATCAATGCAGAGTCTGGTGTTTCTTGTGCTGGTGATTCTGACGTTGTTACAGTTTTCCCTTCTTCAGGTAGGTAATTGACATTTGGGGCAGTCTCTTCTGTGTTTGACATCGCGAGTTCGCCTGCAATATCTCCTTCACTAGCAGAATCATCATTTATGTCCTCCACACTAGCGATATTGGATTCTCCCAGTGAGACAAACCGAAAGCTCTAGTCCTGTCCTTCATCATCATGAGCAGTCAAGGCTTTGGGATCCTTGCTTGACGAAGTAGGACTGCTAGTGAGTTTATCTTGACGATTGAAGAAGGAGAAAGGATTCCCATTACCAGTCTTCTTGGGCTTCACACAATCCTATTTGAAGTGCCCCTTCTCACCGCAGTTGAAACAAGTCACCTTGGTCTTATCAAAACCAAAGGTAGTGTCCTTAGTTGCAACCAAGTTCTATCCGGTTTTCTTGACAAACTTCTTAGCTCGCCGGGCAGCACTCACTAAGGCCCACATTATATCCATCCGTTCTAGCTCTGTCTCGTCCACTTGCTCGTAATCCTCATCAGCCAGATGGCAGTTCCCAATTTTACCAACAATTAGTCTATCATAGGAGTGGACTACCGCAACTAAGAGATCCATGTGCTCTTTGCTACCTCAACTGTCACATTACCAAAATTCTTGGTCTTTAGTTTTGCTGCCTTGGCTTCAGGTACGATGTATTGGGTACCAGACGACCCTGACGTTTCTAACCCTGAAGTAAAGGCTTGAGAAGGACCAGCCGAGCTTAATACAAAAGCTATCTGAAGAGGTGCTCCAGATGTTTTGGCTTGTGGAGTTGTGTTGTACAGCGCTGGATTCTGATCATAGAAAGACTTCTGTGCTCTATACTTCATCCTCAGCACTTCCTCTCTCAGCTTCAGAATGAAATCATTTATATCTAACTTCGTTAGAATATCATTCTGTCTGAGATTTGAGACAAATGAAACCCATTTCTCTGGCAGCCCATCTGCAAAGTTAGATACTTTGTCCTCCATTGACGTCGTTACTCCATGAGTGTGCATCTCACTCATCAAGTGGTAGAACCTATCGATAACATCATCCAGGCTTCTTTTCCCATCGAGGAGAAGTTGTCAAACTCTTCTTTAAAGCCTTAGCCTTTATGGCCTTCAATGATGCGTTTCCGTCATACCCTTTCTCCAATGCATCCCATAGTCTCGTTGCTTGCGTATATTCCGAGAATTGATGGAAAATATCCTTCGGAATTGACTGTGTAAGCAAAGCATAGACTTTCTTTTCAGCATTGTACTTGACTTTTTTTTCCATTATTCATGCCACCTAGTGTGAGTTTGACACCATCAGCTCCTACTGGCATGCTGTACCCCGTTTTTATAGATTCCCACAGATTGGGATATACTCCATTTAAGTAGATCTCGAAACATTACTTCCATTGTGGGTATTCATCTAACGTGATAAGCTTTGGGGATTTGTTGTAATTCCCCACTTCATTCTCCAGTAGCAGTAAGTTCTGAATACGTGAGTCTCTCCCTATTGTGAATGCTGAGTATTGGTCCTCCTTTGCTAAAAACTTCAACTTTAAATCAAACTGTTTTATTTATGCGAATGAAGATGTGCGATTGGGATATTCGGGCGGTTGAACTATGCTGATGGTTCAATCGTGCGACTAAACTAATGCGGATGGCTTAGTCGGGCGAATGAACTAATGCGGTTGAACAATGCGAATATACTACTCAGTCGTACGAATAGGAGTACGAATGAGTCCAATCGTGCGTATCGTGGATACGTATGAACTCAGTTGTGCGATTGAGTCAATCGTGCAACTAAACCTGCTGGATTTCAAAATTCGTAGGTTTAAGGTGTTTTGGACGCAAAAACACGAATTTCTTGCTAACCCTAATTGCCGTATGCCGGAAAAACTAAACATTACGATCAGGAGACGTCTAAAACTCGATTTGACACAAAAAAAATTGCGTTTTTGAGTGTAAAAACACAATATTTATATCAAAACGATTGAATCACACGTAAATCTAGAGCCAAGGCTCCGATAGCACTTGTTAGGATCGTGTACTGGACGAATACTAACAGATTTACGCGTGTACCGAATCAAATAGTGCAGAATCTTATTTAATTGGCGATCCAATCAGTGAGAACCACGTAGAATCAATTAAAGATTGAATCTAAACATTAAGAATGATTAGCAATGGATCTACTGCAATCTATGAAGTTGGAACAGGTTGCTAGAGGTCTCTGGACGGCTAGGGTACGTGTGGGTATCGAATTGTTCAAAGTGTCTACTTTTTCCACGATTTAAGTGGTATTTATAGGTTAGGGTTTCTCCATTCGCACGACAATCTCATGTTACAATCATACGACTGATCCAGACTCCTGGTTCAATTGTACGACTGGTTCATTAGCATGAAGTTGTTCTTGCGTATGGTCCATAGCATGGACCAATCACATGAGAACTTCACATGATTAAGTTTAACATATTTCTTAATTATCATTTAATAAAATCTATGCAAACAGCCACAAACTTATATAAGTAGTTCAATAAGCGTTATTACATACCAAGTAATGAAATATTCAACATTATGAGCACATCCACACATTGTATTTCATTCAGTACCCATTCAATTACATATGTGTAAGACAATAAAGACATTTTACATTAAGTTCAGAAACTAGGGACACATGTATCTACAGAAGAAGTGGAGACTGAACAGGTGGATCAAGAGGAACAAGTTCCTAAAATGAAAGTACACAAGCATCAAATCCTGATGCTCTGACATTTCGGAACCTCACACTCCAACAGCTACAGATCCTGAACCTGAGTTTAACAATTTGGATAATGAGGTGGTTGTTCCAACAACTCCTGAATCTCGGCTAAGTGTTTATCATCCCTTGGACAATGTCATTGGGGATGTTAGATCGGGAGCACAGACTAGAAATCAGCTATACACAGCTGATTATGCCTCGGTAATGGAAAAGGGATACCTTCAAGATGGAGCATATCGATGTTTTATGTCTCAATTTGAGCCAAAATACATTAGTGAAGCATTGAATGATGAGGCATGGGTCAGTGCAACGCAAGAAGAACTCCTACAGGTCAAGAAATTAGGAGTGTGGACCCTTGTGGATATACCAAATGGTGCTAAGCTGATTAGCACTAAATGGGTACTGAAGTGCAAGAAAGATGACCAAGAGATCATAATCAGACACAAGGCCCGACTTGTGGTACAAGGTTTTAGAAAGTTGAAGTCATAGACTACAATGAGGTGTTGGTACCTATGGCTAGAATGGAGGCAATCCGTATCTTCCTGGCTTATGCATCTTACATGAAGATTAAAATTTATCAACTAGATGTAAAAAATGCATTCCTTCATGGTGAAATCCATGAGACAGTGTATGTCAATCAACCCAACCAAGGATTTTGAGGGTCCTCGTCATCAGGACAGAGTTTACAAGCTGGATAAGGCTCTCTACGGGCTCCATCAAGCCCCTAGAGCATGGTATGAGAAACTCTCAACTCATCTGGTGAAACACGTTTTCACAGAGGAGTTATTGACTATACACTGTTCATCAAAGAAAAAGATGTCGACTTACTGCTGGTACATATTTATGTTGATGACATCATCTTCGGTTCCAAAAACGAAGAGTTATGTAAAGAATTGAATCTGGAATGAAAGCAGAATTTGAGATGAGAGCCATAGGAGAGATGAAGTTCTTTCTCGGGTTACAGGTGGATCAGACACCAAAGGAATATTTCTACATCAGACCAAGTATGTAGGCGATATTCTCAGTCGGTTCGATATGGAGAATGCTTCTGCAGCTGGAACTCCACTTGCTACAAATCATGACGTGGCACCCAACGAAAATGATGATCTGGTTGATGCCACTATGTATAGAGGAATGCTCGGATCTCTCATGTATCTCACAGCCTCACGACCTGATATCATGTACGTGACATGTCTTGTTCCAGAGATCTGGCGAAACCAAAAGTCAACCATCTCATAGGCGTCAAAAGGATTTTTCGTTATCTGAAGGTACATGAACACTCGGGTTGTGGTATCCTCATGACGATGACTTTGAGCATATAGCGTATAGTGACTCGGATTATTGCGGTTGCAAAATGAATTACAAGTCAACATCAGCAGGATGTCAGTTCTTTGGTAGACGGTTAGTCACCTTGCAGTGTAAGAAATAGACCTCCGTTGCTCTGTCAACATGTGAAGCTAATACGTTGCTGTTGCAAGTTGCTGTTCACAATCATCTGGATCAACAGCAAATGCGCAACTACGGTTTGAAATTTCTAACAATCTTATTTTGTTGATAATCTGCTGCTATAGCCGTAACAAAAAATCCGGTCCAACACCTTAAAACTTAACACATCGGTATTAAGTATCACTTTATAAGTGACCGTTTTGAAAAGCACTTAATCGATGTGGTTAAAATTAATATGGACTTTCAACGCGCCGACTTCTACACAAAAGCATTCGATAAACCGAGGTTTTTATATCTGTTAGAGGTCAATGGCGTGAAAAAGAAATGTGAAGTGATTCTAGAAGATGAAAGTTCGTAGTTCGACTAGTATAGTTAATTTTCTCTTATTTTCTTTTGTTTTACTTATTTTTTTGTCTATTAAAAATCCAAAAACACAAAAATATTTTTGGTTTTAGAATTTTAGGGGAAGAATAGGTTAAATTAGTATTAATTCATGCCATGCAGTATTAATTACTTAAAAAAACGAGGGAGGAGGACAGCTTAGCTAAAAGGAGTGAAATCAAATCTGTGATTCTGATTCAACGTTTATGGAAAATGCTAGTACACAGTGAACAAATTGTTTGGGACTTTAAAAGATTTTAAATGATTAAGATGCAAAATTTAAATATAAGTCTGAGAAGTCTAAGCAAAATAAAAGGAGAAATGATAGTAAAACTAGTATGCTATTGAGGTAACATAGAGAAAGTAGACCTAGTGGTTGCTAGTTCATTATATGATGTGTCGGTAGATTCAACACAATAGAGATAGACCTCATTGGTGGTTTAAAATTCAAACTAAGTTGTTTAACTTGCTGTGGGTTCCCATCTTATCCCTGGTTAACACAATAAACGTAGTTCCAATAAGGGGTGGAGCAAAATAAATGCCACAAATGTGTGCGGACGACCATATAAATGATCAAAGCACATGGAAAAATGCTAAATGCAATCAAGCTAATAACTTATGTTGTTGGTGCGTTATGTGCAAAAACAAAAATAAATGCTCTAACAAGAAGATAGGTTGTGTGCCTCTCTGCTGTGCGGTGGCACTGACCTGAGGATAAGCATAACCTAAATATTCTAGAATTCATTGTAGTTTGCACCTCCTTGCTGTGCAGTGGCACTAACCTAAGGGTTGGCATCTCTTTGAAAGCTCTTAGAATAGTTTTTTCTTATTAAATACCCATAGACCGCTCAAAAATCTCCTAAGGAATGTTGATTACCATATAAGTGTGGGATCCACAAATGCTTGTTGAAATAATTAACCCTTAACTCATCACCAATGTGTGTCAAAAATCTGTGTATGGATTTAAGAGGACAAGTATACTGACAATCATCATGACTGCAGTTCTTGAAAGTCAAAATCATTGTGTGTCTTATAGCTCTAGAATGATTTTCTAAAATTGCTATTGACTCTCGGTCAATACAAGAATCTAGCATCAAAATGGTTTATTAAAATGTCCCAAATGATTCTGATATACCTGTATGATTCTATAATGAATCGTACCAGAAATGATAAAATAGACTTGAAGTTGTGCTGTCCAGGAAGTAAAAGAGGTTAGAAGTACTTTAATAGGTTTAAATCCATCTCCAATCAAAAATACAAAAATATATCTTGTTTCATTTTTAAATTTCAAGTTGTTTTATTTAACTTTAGTTATTTGTTATGTAAAAGTCGGACTATACATCTGGATTCAATCTGTGAATCACTCACTAAAAGTGGTCATGTCTGAGGTGACCAATCGGGTTTTGAATTAAAAGGATCACGTTTGAGGTGATGAAATAGTTTTTCAATTAAAAAGGTCATGTCTGAGATGATCATCGGTCATTAACGTCTTATAAATAGTTGAACGTGTATGTTTGAATGTGAAAGAGGTCAAACTCATAGGTAGGGACCAATCACATGATTGGACCATAAGTATGGGCCAATTGCACGACTGGACCATAAGTATGGCCCAGTGGCACGATTGGATCACAAGTATGAGCAATCGCACGATTGAACGATACATATGAGTCCAGTCGCACGATGAACCTCAGTCGCACGACTGAATGCTAACTTAGTGTAAATAGCGGGGAGTCGGTCGCATGTTTTCATGACCTCTTAATCGCCCTTAGTCTCCCGATAGTACCAAGACTCTGCCTAAATTTTGTTTGACTGATTTAGCATCTTGATAGTGATTCTAACATTTACTTTCTGCATATACAGGTAATGTGAGACCAAAATAGACTTCAATGTCCCATGTAATCAAGCCCTAATGACCGAAACTATTCAAAACAAGAACTTAGACAAACTTTTCAAAATAAACCACCTAAATGGACATAATCATTGATTTGAAGAACATTAGGTGTTATTTTGAGTATTTGCGAGTCTAATGAGCTAATACAAAACGTTTAACATCAAGTTTTGACCAAGAATTGGATTTAAAATATCGAACCGAGAGTTATACGAATGGACGTGCTGATGAACTTCAATCGCACGATTGAGCTGGGCGTATGACTCAATCGCATGAATGAACCAGGCGTATGAGTTCAGTCGCACGCTTGACTCAACCGCATGGCCTAACACATTACTAAGTTCAGTCGCAAGCCCAATCACACGACTGAACTCCGCCGCATGCTAAATCGCACTACTGAACTCAGTCATATGGTTCAATCGCACGATTGAACCAGACTGATCTCAAAATAGTTTAATTTCAACTGTCTTTTGTTATGCTCAAATCTAACGTATATGTGTCTTGTGTTATAGAAACATGGCTGATAGTGGACTATCAACACCAAGCATAACATCTGTGCTCATCTTGACGCTACCACTCGGAATGCTACCGAGTTTGCTGGGATTATTGCTTTTCTGATGAGGTTGAGGATCTACAAAGCTATCTCTACTCCTTGCACACCCTACCGGTCTCTATAGCCGGCCTTCTGGGAAGGTGCTTCAGTTGACAGATTTGCTGAGCCTTGCTGTATACGGAGATCCATTTTTGGTCAACAGATCGAGGTTACTACAGCTGATCTAAGACAGGTACTGGATCTTGGTGATGATGATGCCCACCGACCAAGTTACATCCTCTGACAGTAAGGGGCTGTTTTCTACGGATGAAGTACACTAGGGACATCAACTCAGGTGTGCTCAACAAAAGCAACCTGTGTTCCCAGTTCAAGTACCTGGCCCATGTCATTTTGAAGTGCATAGCATCAAGGAGGGGAGGATTTGATGATCTATCTGACCAAATCCAGAATGCATACGTTGCACTGGTGCTGAACCATCCTTTTAGCTTCTCCAACATGATTCTCTCTTACTTGATAGAGAACCTAGAGGCTAAGGGAAAGGAGGGTTTTTGCATGTACCCTCGGTTCTTACAGCTTATTATGGATGAGAAGCTTCCATCTTTGTCAAAACAAAAAAAAGAAGATGTAGTAGTACTCGAGGTGATGGATGATACCACCTTGGGTAGGATGAAAGTGCACAGGGGGAAGGAGGTGAAGCCCCCTGTCAAAAGTCTGTGCGGGCACTTGGCAAGTGCTGATTATGTGGTGCCTTCTCACAAGAAGTGGCGTCACGATGAGAGTGACTTTGATGTCGAGCCGATTGAGCTACCCACTGATGATACAGATGACGATGAAGACGACCATGGTGATGGTTAGGGTGGTGAGGCACCTGGTGGATCCGAGCATGCTCCAAGCCACCTCGATTTTCACGTAGATGAAGATGATGAGTGAGATCAGGAGCCTCTCGTGAGGACAGTTTCTAGTAGGGTTGTGGCTACTGAGAGAGGTAAAGCGGCGGTTGGTGGACGCAAGGCTAGGTCAAAGGGTGGTGCTATAGATTACACTGATCCTACTTACACCCCAGACTAGCCACTCGGCTCAGGGGGAGCCTCTGTCTCCAAGTGCTCAAGGAAGAAAAGGATTGCTCAACCCCATGAGAAGAAGAGCAACAGGTAGAGGATCACCCAAATCACTACTCCCACCACCACTACCATAGTTACCACCATAACTACACCTCCTATCTCCACCCCATAGCTACTACTACCACCATCACTCCACCCACTATTACACCTCCTACCACCACTACCACCACCACTCCTCCCACTACTACTATCTCCCATCCAACCACCACTACCGCAGAACCACCACCACAGCCCACACACATTCCACCACCCATATTCACCACATCCACTACTACCACCACCACTCACCAAGCCGGTCCGTCCACTCACACTCCATTCACTGCTAAACCCTCCCTACCCGACATTGGGTTAGAGGAACATATAGCAACCTTAACCGTATTGTTCTAAAGCTGCTTGCTACTGATGAGCAAAGAGTTGCACAGCTCAACTAGCTGATGGAGTTTAATGCTGCTCAAGCTGAGCAGATTACACAGCTCCGTGAGCAGAATGCCCATTTGGTTCAAAGGATTGTATAACTGGAGACGAAGAACAAGAAGATACTGCTCAGGCTTAAAAGATCCAAAAATGAGACTTTGAAGATAAAGGATGGTGATGGTGATGATGGAGATGATAATGATGATGATAATAATAAC
This sequence comes from Flaveria trinervia, assembly GCA_025506515.1. NCBI lineage: Eukaryota > Viridiplantae > Streptophyta > Magnoliopsida > Asterales > Asteraceae > Flaveria > Flaveria trinervia. Next base: position 81,590,517 of record CM046447.1, read on the forward strand.
AAGGAGGAAGATGATAGTAAAGAAGATGTTGAGGAGGGGGGACCGAACCAAAAAGATCACAATAAGGATGATGATCACGAAGGTGATGCATCAACATCAGCCTCTAATTCTTAGGCTCGGGAGAGGCGAACTAAAAGGAATCAAAATCAAGGAGCCTCCTCATCCGCTCCTCCTGCTAAAGAACCTGAGATTCAAGAAAAAAGTAATAGTTAGATGTTTTTGTTTAGAAACTTTTGTATTTGAATTATATTACATTAATGTAATTAAGTATCATGTATGCTTGTTTATGTTTACATGCTTTATATGATGACTTATGTATGTTGTGCTTAATGTCTAATCAATTAGATAAAACTCCATAGCAGGTTGAATACGATGTTGCTCCCCTTCAGCAAATCAAGTCTCAATTCACTATGATTCTTGATTTACAAGGGATCGTTAGAAGGTCAGTGAGCTATACTCCCGAAGAAGGATAAATTATACATGATCCACCGACGAGCAGCTAGCGGAGATGTTCCAACTCAATACGAATGAAATTGTTAAGGATGCTCCAGAAGTTAATGTTTTAAGTGATGAGGAGCTGTAGGATGTTGATGAGATTGAGATTGAGGATGTTACAACAGAACATTATCCAGAATACACTAACCTTGAGGGAATATGATACCCAACTTGGGTGATCCTTTCGGCAATGCTACATTTGAGAAGCTAGATGAAATGGAGAAGGAAAAGGAAAAGGATGAAAACCAAGCCCAAGCCTCGGATGCAAACTTGATATCAAGAAGGCTGAATAGGCAGCTTGTTTTGCTGCAATAAGAGCCCAGCGCATGATTCCAAAGCAAAATGGTTACACCAAACTCTACAAAGTCAAAAACATCAGAAGGTGTTTGGCAAAATCATTGCGTGGGCCTATTTTGAGGACTTAAACGTATATGCTATAAAGAGAGAGAAGGGGATTGAGTAGTTCAGATATCCACATGATCTGAAGATTCTTCCTGGTTTTGAGCTCAACCGACTGGCATGCTTAAATCTGTTATATGTTAATCCTAGAAAGATGTCAGGTTGGTTTGAAGTTGCACTAAACAAGGAATACCACACCAGGTGGGTAAACTTCAGACCTCATCAACGGAATAGGTACATCCATAGGTCTGAAGTGGATCCTATATCTGGGAAGCAAAAAGTAGTGCTGAAGTGGAGTCCTCCATACACGATGTCAAAGATTCCCTTACAGGAAATGCCTCATGACTTCACTCCACATTTCAAACGGTGGTATTATGTCTGGAGGACAGGAGAAGCGGTCATAGTTCAGAACAGAGAGAACAAAATGGAAACTATCTGAGTATTTGACCCAATGTGGCTTTCCAACTTGTCAGCTGAAGATGTCTACACTCTATACAAGTGGCCACTATTCTATGACACACAAGATATTGTACAAGCCCTCCAATTCCAAAATGTTATATGGCTCTGCTTTGCATTTGCAATATGTCCAAGAGTCAGAAAAGAGGTGAAGTACAAGAAGTTTGAAGAGCATATGAAGAATGTTAGATAATAGAGTAAACTAGGTCCAAAGGAGAGTTTGTTGATACATATGTCCCTAGTTTATGTGCTCAATGTAAAAGTCTTTCATGTCTTACACATATGTAATGAATGGATTTAATGAAATATAATATGTGGTTGAAGTTTATAATGTTTAATATTTCATAGTATTATTGTGTGTAAAGTATAATGAACTTACTATACAGGTTTGAGGTTGTTATGCATATTCTTAGTCAATAATGATTGAGAAATGTGTTCAAACTTAGTCGTATGAGTCTTTATGCAAATGGACAATGCTTATGGACCATACGCATGAATAAATCATGCTAATGAACCAGTCGCATGACTGAACCAGGAGACTGGATCAGTCGCACGATTGAGACATAAGATTGACTCAGTCGCACGACTGAACCTTCAGTCGTGCGTATGGATCAATCACATGATTCAGTCGCACGACTGAACCATGCTAATGGTTCTGTCATACGATTGGAAACCCATAACCTATAAATACCACCTAACTCGTGGAAAACGAGGATTTTGGAACACTTGAGAAACACTTGATACTCTTACGAACCCTAGCCGTCTAAAACGTCCAAGGAAGCTTGTCCAACTACATAGATCAATCCTGATCTATCTCTACTCGTTCATAATGTTTAGTTTCAATCTTATATTAATCGGGTAATTGTTCTCACTGATTGGATCGCCAATCAAATAGGATTCCGCACTATTTGATTCCGTATAAACGCAGAATCTGTTGTTATTCCGTACGTGCACGGTCCTGACAATAAGCTTGTTGTACTTGGGGTTCAAGCTGAATGGATGAGTAAGTTTATGGTGAGGCTGAACTAATGAATACTCAGAACTGCATGGGAGAATACCGATTCGTATGGAAATTTGGAATTAAGATACCAATGATTTTTGAACTCTAGGAACAAAAGGGCTTCCTAAGTGTTGTTGCTGACACATTTATGAATAACTCATATAGTAATTTAGATTACTGACCATTTTGCATACAGAGTTGTAGCTTCAGATCAGAACCCATGGAGTTTAGATGATTTGCAGCATGCTATTTGTCATCCATCTCGTATAACTTGATTATGGAAATCAAATCATTAACTAATAGTGTAAATAAGTGTTTGGTTTTTTTGATGGATGTATAATTCTTTTTTTATCTGAAAGACAATAATAGTATGTTTTCTAATGTCACACCCTCAATTTTCACAAATGGACTAATACCATTAGGCACGTGACATACTAGGATTTCAGCCATTAGTTACACCAAACGACGCCACAATTACAAAACATAATTGCTAATTTAAATTAAAATTCCCAAAATCAGAGTTAAATATGAAAATATGAAAGTACTGCGGAAGCGTATAAGTTCATAATTCAAACGACGCAAACATGCGCAAAAACTAGAAAAGTGTAATGTGTAGAAAAATGGAATTGTTCTCTTTGGACCTAACAAATGATAAAAGATATGATGTGATGATCCTAGACATGCTCGCTTAAACCATAAAAGAAACATGCTAAAGTGTTAACACAATGTTGGTGGGTTCACAGGTTTTATAAATAGAACATAATAATAAACTGATACAACAAACAAAGTAATATGAGTAGATAACTAGTCTACTCAACAAGTTACTAAGTGTATGAAGTTTGCAACCAAAGCTGAAAATGTAAAAGAAGGCATCGGCTGTGAACACCATGTCACGACAATAGAAATAGGTCAATTGTGTTGGGTTTGTTGGACCATATCAAAGTAGTTTAACCATTTAAACTTGAAAATGCAGCGGATTAAAACCTTAATATTATCATTAGTAATCTGAAAATTAAGGCTAATAACATATCATCAACAAACCCAAGAACATAAGATCATTTATATGTGTATGAACTAGCTATCAAGAAGAAATAAACAACCAAAACATAACATACAAACTACCGTTTGTGGAGCTGCAGAAGAATGATTTTCAGTGAATATGATGAGGTTGTTGAACAGCCAAAACACCAAGGAAAGGTGTCCTCAAGCATCCATACCCACAAGCATCAAGTATACACCATTCATGCTAGGATTTGTACACCAAGAACCCAAGGAAGGAGTTGCTGGAACACCTTCCAGCCGAGATTCTCTTCAAGAAGAGGAGAAAACCTTTTGTTCTTGTGGTCCTTGCATGTGAGAGAGAGAAGAAGATAGAGTGTGTGTGTTGTTCTTGGAGTATGGTGACTTGAAAACAACAAAGACCCCTACCCCATAAGGGGTGGCCGAAAGTTGTACAAGGGAGGTGTTTTCCCCCCAAAACCAATATCCAATTTTTAATAACTAGTTGTTTTAATAGTTATATAATTAACCTTTTAATTATATATTCATACACACTTTTATTATTTGATGCTATTTAACTAAATTAAACAATATTACAATATATCCATGAACAAAATATCCATATAAGTTGTTCAATCTCATATGCAACTTATTTAGAAAACTCATTTTCTAAATGGTGTATTTATTTAATTGCATGATCATATCATCAATTAAATATTATTTGGTGTTTGCTAAGCTTGTTATTGGGTATGACCTGACTTGAATCATAACGTACTAACCACATCAATGTTCTATGTGTCTTGGGCATAAAGAATCCAACAATCTCCCACCTGCACAAGATTCATAGAAGATTGATGCAAGCAGTAAATACCGCCTAACAACGGTTTACTACCCTTAATACGCATGAATGAAAGCCATTCAATAACATCATCCCCCTCAAGTATCCAACTTGAAATGATTTAGGTGAATCAATCATTTATCATTTTGTTATAGATGCCATGTTAAATCCAAGGATATAGAATGATCATTCCTTGTTGATTTAACTTAATCAGGCCTTAGACATCTTGCTCTTAATGAATAAGAGGAACAAATTCCATCTTGACTACATACGTTTTTCACAATCACCTCGTGTCACACCTGAACATAGCCTTATGTACTACCCATTATTTTAGGGCAGTGAAGAACTAGCTCAAAGTATAACATTTGGTGAATATCAAAACCTAATATGTATCTCAGGTTGGAGGATACCAAATGATATTCGCCTTTACTCAAATTTACTTATGATCAATCTAGAAGATTCCATGTAGTAAAATTGAGATGCGAGTCAGTCCAATATTTGTATCTCACAAATATCTATAAACTTTGGCAGCAACCAATTGCTCTATATTCATTCCATATGAATATCCACCAATCCATGTTCATAATCGTCTTACGTTCATATTTGTTCCCACAAACATGACCGACTACGGACATTTAGAATAATAAACATATTCATGGATGTATACATGCTAAAGTGAATGTAACTCAAAATATCACAAGTATATAAAGAGTTAAATATTACAATGTCTCAAACTTTTAATACTAAACAGATCAATTCCAGTCACTAGAATATCGAAATCCTAAGGCACAAGTATGACTTTCATGCTTTGCCCTTTCAAGGAGCTTCGTGAGTGGATCCGCAATGTTTTGATCGGTGTGAACTTTACGAATACATATTTTTCCCTTTTCAACTTCATCCCTTATGTAGTTGAATTTCCGCTCAATGTGCCTAGCCTTTTGAAGAGGACAGGGTACCTTGATTTATGCAATCGTACCCTCGTGATCACAAAAGGATTTCTAGGGGTCTTGAATGGTAGAGACTACCCTAGCTAGGCGATAAATTTCTTTATCCATGCAGCTTCCTGAGCTGCGAATGATGCGGCTATGTTTTCGGATTTTGTAGTGGACAATGCTACTCCGTTCATAATGAAGACATACCCGATTGTGATCGAGAATCATCTCGAACGGTTTGGAAAATCGCTTCCGTGTAACCCTTTACAACGAGTTCCTCTTCATCATATCTATATATTAGAAACATTTCTTTAGTCCTCCTAAGGTATTTCAATATACTTTTAACAGCCATCTAATGGCAATTACCTGAATTCTACTGATATCTGCTCGTCATGATTAACGCGCATGACACGGCCGATCTAGTGCATATCATCTCATACATGATGGATCCTATAGCAGATGCGTATGGGATGTCCTTCATTCGATCTTGCTCATCCTTTGAGCTTGGACATTGAGATGTACTCAATATTGTCCCTCTTTGAATAGGTACCATACCTTTCTCAGAGTTTTCAATATTGAACCCTTTCAAGACTTTATCAATATATGCACTTTGGTTTAAACCTATCAACCGCCTCGATCTATCCCTATAGATCTTTGTTCCCAAAATATAGGCAGCTTCACCGAGATTTTTATGGAAAAACAACTTCCAAGCCAGGTTTTGACACCTTCCATGGTTGGAATATTAAGTCCAAAAGGTAGTATGTCATCAACATACAATACTAAGAATGTTATTATGCTCCCACTAGCCTTCTCATATACACGAGTCTCGTCAGCGTTCTTGATGAAGCCAAATTTCTTCATCTCTTCATCAAAACGTTGATTTCAACTTCTCGATGCTAATTTCAATCCATAGATTGACTTCTTTAACTTGCATACTTTTTAGGATGTTGTGGACCGACAAAACCATCAAGCTGAACCATATGGACAGTCTCTTCGAGATGTCCATTAAGAAAAGCGGTTTTGTCATCCATTTGCGAAATCTCATAGTCATAATATGCAGCTATGGCAAATAATATCCTAATTGACTTTAGCATTGCCACAGGCGAGAAAGTTTCATCATAATCAACCTTTTGAGTTTGAGTGAAACCTTTTGCTACAAGTCTGCTTTGTAAGTACCAAGTTTCCATGTATATCCATTTTCTTCTTGAAACCCACTTGCATCCAACCGGTTTGGAGTTAAGTGGAGGGTCAACCAATTCCCAAACTTGATTGTCATACATGGATTGCATGTCAACGTTCATGGCTTCTAGCCATTTGTCACAATCTGAATTGGACATTGCTTCATGGTATGTAGTTGGGTCATTGGAGTCAACCACATAGCGTCCATTCATGAAAAATCCATATCTTTCAGGTTGAATGCTAACTCTACCAGATCTACGAATGTTTTGTGTGTATTGATCACCTTTTGATCATCATCAACAACCTCTTGTTGATTGCTAGTGTCAACCAAACGTGTATCGGCTTGTGGATTTTGATCCTCACCAAAATTCCACTATTCTATACGTTATTACTTCCATAAGGAACTTAGTTTCTAAGAACTCAGCCTTTTGAGCAATAATTACTCTTGCTCTGTTGGATCAAAGAAGTAGTATCCTATACATTTTGGGATATCCAACAAATATACACTTAGTGAATAGACTATCTTGGTCAGGGCCATATTTAAAATACGAGCCTCGGAGAGCATTGCAAAAACCCAAAATGATAGAGGTAGTGAGCTTATAGCCATCATAGATTGAACCATATCCAATGGGGTTCGATTTCTCCTTTCAGACACACCATTATGTTGTGTTTCCGGGTGGAGTAAGTTGTGAGACGATCCCACAACTTCTTAGATGTTACTAAACATCACTGAGGTATTCACCTCCTCTATCTGAACGAAGAACTTTGATAGTTTTATTGAGTTGATTTTCTACTTCATTCTTGAAGGTTTTGAACATTTCAAAAGCTTCATGTTTGTGTGTCATCATGTACACATAACCATAGTGACTATAATCGTCGGTAAAGGTAATGAAGTATCTCTCACCATTTCTAGTCATTGTCTTAAAAAGGCCACATACTTCCGAATGCATGATTGCCAATAAGTCTTTTGCCCTCTCGTTAGTGCCACTAAAAGGCGACTTGGTCATCTTATCTTGTAAACAAGATTCATACTTGTCGAATGAAACATTTTCATTTGTTTTTCAAAAGACCATTCTTTTAAGGTGTTTGAATCTGATTCTTGTTTATTGGACCAAGACGACAATGTCAAAGATAAGAATCACTTAAACCCATTTTAAGTTTCTTGGTGCTTGTTGGTATAATGAGCTATTATAGGATGAATCATTATGAACCAGTTCATAGATTCCATTAAAAGGCATAGCCTTGAAATAAAATACATCATCCATACAAACATAAATACCATTGTTAACAAACTTTAATTCATAACCACATTATTCTAAAAGGGAAATCAAAATTATGTTCCTATTCTAACTAGGAGCATACAAAATATTCTTAAGAACAACTTCCAAACTAATTGAAAGTTTCAAAATATTGTCTCCTTGGGCTTCGACATCAACTTTTGCTCCGTTGCCGATGTAGACTTGTGTCTCCCTTCTTGAAGTGCTTATTTCCTATGAACCCTTGCAACAAATTGCAAATATGAGTTCCACATCCGGTATCCAATACCCATGTGTTTGAAGAAATAACATTTCAACCAATATGAATTATGGAAGTTGTACCTAAGGTTTGCCGAGCATCCCTCTTGTTTCTCAACTCTTTGAGATAGGTTGGACAATTCCTTTTCCAATGTCCTATCTCTCCACACTCAAAGCATGGATCGTTCTCCGTTACCTTAGGCTTCTTAAGCTTAGGCTTTGGAGCATCTGCTTTAGCCTTTCCTTTTCCCTTTCCTTTGATGTACCCCTTTCCTTTGGCAACATTTGCCTTGGGATCGAGGAATGGCCTTTTCTTATTGCCTTCCTCATTGATCGAGAGAACAGGTAGAACCTTTCTACCCATCCCTGCCTTAGTTGTTTTGAGCATTGCGTGAAGCTCACCAATGCTCTTGTCCCACCCGTTCATATTGTAATTCATTATGAACGTCTCAAACCTTTTGGTTAGGCCATTAAGGATCAAATCCGTGGCCAACTCCTTTGAGACGGGACAATTAAGCCGCTTGAGGCGATCAACGTGGCTTTTCATCTTAAGAACATAAGATGATACCGATTGGGTTTCTTCCATGTGACACGCATGAAGTGCTCAAACCGTTTCGAAGCGCTCTACCCTAGCTTGTTGAAGGAACATTTCCTTCAACTGGGTAATTATGTCATATGCCCCAAGATGCTCCAAATCTTTTTGGAGTTCGGGAATCATAGTTCCCAACATGAGGCAGGAAACTTGCATGGAATCCTCAGTGTATTGAAGCCAATCGTCATAGGCCTCAACATCCTCAGGGTCAGGTTGGTCAGGAATAGGATCATCAAGGACATAGGCCCTTTTCTCTTGCTTGAGAACAATTCTCAAGTTTCGATACCAGTCCATAAAGTTATTATGGTTAAGACGATCCATTTCCAAGATTGTTCTCAGTGATAGGGTAGGGACGGTCGGGGTGGTAGCATTATTGTTTGCGGCCATTTCTACAAAATTACAAAGTTCATTTTAGTATTTCTGAGAAATTGCCTTTTAATTATTAATACCCTTTACACGTCTCATAGATAATTAATAATTAAAATCTAGAATCCAATATTACATTTAAATGATGGTTAGGTGACCTTTATCCCATTATTTAAATTAACAAGGTAGTCAACATTTTACAATTGCAACCTATTGCAACTTCTAGCTTTATGGGATCGGTTAAACATCTTATGTTTAGTCAGCATGTAAAGTCCCATCAACACCATTGTACGCCATGCTTCGGTGACTCTATGCACATGGTTTCCAATTCAAGTCGTCCTACTTACACACACGTGTGAGTTTACACATACAAGTGGTTAGGTGACCTTTATCCCACAAGTATGTTAAGCTCACCTCAAACACACAAGTTCCTAAAAGTGGTTAGGTGACCTTTATCCCACAAGTAGTTCTCAAGAACCAAATAAATCCCCATATGACCCTAAATTTTCAGCCAACATAAACCAAGAATTTAGGGTTTTTGTCCAAACAAAACACAATCAACCATTTGATATCTTTCTTTCAAGGTTTAATCACAAGCATGTTAGATATAACCTTGAAAGATTGGGGATTTATAACATCACCACAAAACAGCCCCTCTAAGGTTGTTAAAGCCCCATGAAACCAATTTTACAAGGACAAAAGAAACTAGTCATCCACATATCCGGCTCTAGATGACAATGTTGGGTTTGTTGGACCATATCAAAGTAGTTTAACCATTTAAACTTGAAAACAAAGCGGATTAAAACCTTAATATTATCATTAGTAATTTGAAAAATTAAGGCTAATAACATATCATCAACAAACCCAAGAACATAGGATCATTTATATGTGTATGAACTAGCTATCAAGAAGAAATAAACAACCAAAACATATATCATACAAACTACCATTAGTGGAGCTACTAAAAAACGATTTTCAGTGAAGATGATGAGGTTGTTGAACAGCCAAAACACCAAGGAAAGGTGTCCTCAAGCATCCATACGCACAAGCATCAAGCATAAACCATTCATGCTAGGATTTGTACACCAAGAACCCAAGGAAGGAGCTGCTGGAACACCTTCCAGCCAAGATTCTCTTCAAGAAGAGGAGAAAACCTTTCGTTCTTACGGTCCTTGCATGTGAGAGAGAGAAGAAGATGGAGTGTGTGTGTTGTTCTTGGAGTATGGTGACTTGAAAACAACAAAGACCCCTACCCCATAAGGGACGGCCGAAAGTTGTACAAGGGAGGGGTTTTCCCCCCAAAACCAATCTCCAATTTTTAATAAACTAGTTGTTTTAATAGTTACATAATTAACCTTTTAATTATATAACTCATACACACTTTTATTATTTGATGTTATTTAACTAAATTAAACAACATTACAAATAATATCCATGAACAAAATATCCATATAAGTTGTTCAATCTCATATGCAACTTATTTAGAAAACTCATTTTCTAAATGGGTGTATTTTTTTAATTGCATGATCATATCATCAATTAAATATTATTTGGTGTTTGGTAAGCTTGTTATTAGGTATGACTCGAATTGGATCATAACGTACTAACCACATCAATGTTCCATGTGTCTTCGGCATAAAGAATCCAACAATTGAACAATCAATTGACGTACCATTATGCTAGCGCGACAAGCCCAAGTGGGGTTTGTCAAGGCCAGTAGATCTACTCAGAATTCCTTGCTATAATACATGCATTAACGGTTCAAGTATAAGGAATTAAGTATGGTGTGACACTAGTAAACAAGTGACATTACAATAATACTGATCAAATGAAAATAATTTAAAACACGCATTTCTTTCACCCCAAAGAAAGTAAGTAAAGTGGGGCTAAAAACTCACCTTTAACGCACAACAATGAGCACGAAAACACAATGATTAGAGTTTTCTGATTAACCTAGATTTCAGTTAAAATATAATATATTAATTATTAATTATAAACATAAGAAGGGTTTGGTCTCGAGTTCCACGATCGGTTATGGTGCAGCTTATTAGTTTCCTCCTGTCACATGTAAACACACTAAAATGCTAATTCACATTGCACACATAATTATCACGTATAAAAGTATTATATATATTAAATTGTTGCTATTGCTGTTGCTGTTGCTGCTGCTGCGGCTGCTGCTGCGGCTGCTGCTGCTGCGGCTGCTGCTGCTGCTGCGGCTGCTGCTGCTGCGGCTGCTGCTGCTGCCGCTGCCGCTGCTGCTGCTGCCGCCGCCGTCCGCCGCCGCCGCCCGCCGCCCCCGCCACCGCTGTTGTTGGTGCTGTTTTGTTGGTGTTGTTGTTGGTGTTGTTGTGGTGTTGTTGTTGTTGTTGTGTGTTGTTGTTGTTGTGTTGTTGTTGTTGTTGTTGTGTTGTTATTGTTGTTGTTGTTATTGTTTATACCCCTTGGAATCCATGAAGGCTTGCCGCCCTATGGATCCCTCTTTCAAGGAATGCCACCCTCGAACGTTCACTATTATGTGGATATTTTGGGTCCTAGGTTTAGTTTTCATTGGGGTTTTACAACATACTTTCACATCGACCCTTCCTTATTTTTTACGAAGATCGGAGCTACCTATTAGGATTAATTTCTTTCGATTAAGCCTTTATCTAAAAGCTCCTGCAATTGCTTTTCTAAATTCGTGCATCTTTTTCAAGGCTAATCTATAGGTTTATTTATCAATCGATGTCATTCAAGGAATTAGTCCAATTTGGAATTCAACTTGCCTATCAGAAATTAGGAAGTATTCTCAGCAATTCATCTAAAAATTGTAAGGCCCCGTTCCCGGAGACCTCACAGTTGGCCAACCACAACATTTAATACATTATATATTATAAATATACAAACTCAAGTAGTGGAATTATTATAGCAAAAGCCATTCATTTCTTTCCAAAACACTGTTGTTGTGCAATACACTATTGTTTGACAGATTACAAAAGAATTGTTTAACTGCATTACAAAACAACAGCAATATAAAGTACGAATGGATGTCAGTCTTTCCTTGCCGAGTAGCTTCACCCTCGTGCTATCCTCAGCAATAATTACCTGCCAACTGAAAATGTATAAAAGTCAGCGTTGTTGAGTGAGTTCTAGTTTTAAAAGTAATAAAATACTTTTTGTATGTTGTATATGAAAATACTATTTCTGTGAAATACAACTCTTTACTTTGTATGCGAGCACGTATTAACTATATGAACATATACTGTTAGTTTTTTTTACTGTATGCCTTGTTTACTCTGTATTCTTTTATCTTTATCTTTCACTATCTGTATGGACCAATGAGCAATACCCAAAACTGTATGCGCAGTGAAAACTGGTGATGGGCCATCTATATCCCTCAAAAGGGTTCTGTTTACTGTATACAAGGCCAACCCAATCACCTAGGATACGCTACAGAGGTCCTGCCAATCACAATTGACCGGCCCTGTGTGCATAATAGGGCAGTTAACCAATAACACAATTGAGCTAATGACAACATGGTCGTGTACCTCCTGTAAGCTTGCAAGACTTGTTAACGTTTATCATACCGGTTGTGTGTGACTTTCCAGACGTATTCCCTGGAGACTTACCGGGAGTGCCACCTGACCGAGATATCGAGTTCTAGATCTATCTGATACCGGGTGCCCAACCTGTTGCCAAGGCACCGTATCGGTTGGCTCCGACGAAGATGAAAGAATTGATGGAGCAGTTGCAAGAGCTGCTTGATAAGGCGTTCATTCGACCGAGTATCTCTCCTTGGGGTGCTTCGGTCCTGTTTGTGAAGAAGAAAGACGGTAGTATGAGGATGTGTATTGACTACTTCGAGCTGAACAAATTGATGGTCAAGAACCGAAACCCCTTACCGAGAGTCGATGATTTGTTTGATCAGCTTCAAGGTGCTAGTTGGTTCTCAAGAATAGACTTTCGATCTAGCTATCATCAACTGAAGGTGAAGGAGCAAGACGTTCCTAAAACAACTTTCCACACGCGATATGGTCACTACGAGTTTCTTGTAATGTCTTTTGGTTTGACCAATGTGCCAGCTGCGTTTATGGATTTGATGAATCGAGTGTGTCGGCCGATGTTGGATAAATCAGTGATTGTGTTTATTGATGATATCCTGATTTATTCAAAGAATGAAGAGGAGCATGCCTGTCACATTCGGGAGGTTCTGAAGACGCTAAGAAAGGAGAAGTTGTTCGCCAAGTTCTCCAAGTGTGCATTCTGGTTGCGCGAAGTTTTGTTCTTGGGTCATGTGGTGAATCGCGATGGGATTATTGTGGACTCAGCAAAGGTGGAGGCAGTGATGCAATGGAAGTCCCCAAAGACACCATTTGAGATTCGCAGTTTCTTGGGTTTGGCAGGCTACTATAGAAGATTCAACCAAGACTTTTCCAAAATCGCTTCTCCACTAACCAAGTTGAACCAAAAAGATATAAAGTTCATATGGGGTCAAGCTCAAGAGAAGGAGTTTGAAGAATTGAAGGTGAGGTTGACTCAAGCTCCTGTTCTGTCATTACCCGATGGGAGTGAAGATCTAGTGGTTTATTCTGATGCTTCCTACTCGGGGTTGGGGTGTGTGTTAATGCAAAGAGGGAAGGTTATAGCTTATGCATCCCGACAGTTGAAGGTTCATGAGGTCAATTATCCTACTCATGACTTGGAGCTAGCAGCCGTGGTCTTTGCGCTAAAGATTTGGAGGCACTATCTTTACGGGACGAAGTGCACCATTTTCATTGATCACAAGAGCTTGAAGTACTTCGAGAAAAAGGATCTGAACATGAGGCAGAGACGGTGGTTGGAACTTATAAAGGATTATGACTGTGTGATCCACTACCATCCGGGCAAAGCCAACATGGTGGCTGATGCCCTTAGCCGAAAAGAGAGGCCTGAGCTGATTCAGGTGAAAGCATATCAACTAATCATGACCTCTGATGTGATGAAGCAAGTCAAATAGTTTCAAGATGAGGCATTGAAAGAAGATCATCTTAACTCTGAAAGAATGAGAGGTCTGGTTGCAGAATTGGGTGAAAATACACTCGGTGTAAACCCGATTTGGACGGGTGTGGATTCCTCGTTTTGGGGATCTAAGGTTGAAGATTTTGGATGAGGCTCACAAGACTTGATACTCTATTCATCCAGGTGCCACAAAGATGTATCAAGACATGAAGAAGGATTATTGGTGGCCGGGTATAAAACGTGACGTAATGGAGTATGTGAGTAAATGCGTTACTTGTCTACAGGTGAAGGCCGAGCATCAAAAGCCGTATGGGAAGTTCCAACCTTTGGATATACTGGAATGGAAGTGGGAGCACATCACCATGGATTTCATTACGAAGCTCCCGCGTACCCCGAAAGAGTATGATGCTATATGGGTGATTGTTGACCGCTTGACGAATAGTGCTCACTTCCTACCGATCCGTGAGACATATTCATTTGACAGGTTGGCTGATCTATTCATCAAGGAAATTGTAACTCGTCATGGTGTACCGGTGTCTATTGTGTCGGATCGTGACACCCGGTTTACATCTAAATTTTGGAAGAAATTCCACGACGCGATGGGGATGAGGTTACACATCAGTACGGTTTATCATCCTTAGACTGATGGTCAGTCAAAAAGGACCATTCAGACATTGGAAGACATGCTTTGGGCATGTGTTATCGATTTTGGGGGAAGTTGGGATGACCACTTACCGTTAGCTGAATTCTCATACAACAACAGTTATCATGACAGCATTGGTATGCCACCTTATGAGATGCTATATGGTAGGAGATGCAGAACGCCCGTCTGTTGGGGTGATATTGGTCAGAAAGAACCAGGGAGCGTCGAGGTAATCGTGGCTACGACTGAGAAGCTTGAAAAGATCAAGGCCTTCATGAAAGCAGCCAAAGATAGACAGAAGTCGTATGCTGATAAACGACATAGACCGATTGAGTTCCAGGTGGGTGACCGGGTTATGTTGAAGGTCTCACCTTGGAAGGGTATTATTCGTTTCCGAAAGCGGGGAAAGTTGAGCCCGAGATACATAGGCCCATTCTGAATCATTGCTCGAGTAGGAGAGATGGCCAATAGACTGGAATTACCAGATGAGTTAAGTGGAATTCACCCGACATTCCACGTATCTCATCTAAGAAAATGTTTGGCGGATGAGGATATGATTGTTCCACTAGAAGATATCGAAGTATACGAACGACTCAATTATGTGGAGCAAGCAGTGACAATTATTAATCGCAAACAGAAGAGGCTAAGAAATAAAGCGGTTCCCTGGTGCGTGTACAGTGGAAGCACATGAAGGGATCAGAGTCCACTTAGGAAGTTGAGGAGGAGATGAGGCAGCATTACCCATAATTCTTTGAGGAATAGGGGTTTCGGGGAAGAAACCTAAATAAGGGGGGTGGACTTGTAACACCAGGTTATTTTAAAGTCAAGAAAGAAGAATAAAGTGAAAGAAAAGAAGAAAAAAGAAATAAAACCCAAGTCTAGGGGTAAAAAATATCCAAAAGGACAAAATGTTTGAAAAGTGGGTGTAAAGGTGGTATGGCCGCCCATATGTCGCATACATCATTGATCTTTGGGTTTTAGAGAGAGAGAGTAACTGGGAGCAACAACTCTCCGTTTTTGAAGGAAGAACAAGAAAGAATTCGAATTCAAGGTAAGAATTGATGTTTTTTATGGTGTTCTTAACCGGTTATGTCCTTGGGTTTATGCGTATGTGTGTTTAAAATGCTTGGGTATGTTTTTAGTGGGTTTTAGGAAGTTGAATTTAATTTTCAAACGAGTTTGGAAGACAGCCATACTCAAGAGTTGCAAAGCTGAGTTCTAAAGCCCCCGCTTCTACATGTTTTTAACCGACTTTTAGGGTTGGAAATGCATGAATGTATGTTTTCATTAAACTGGTTTTCGAACCCGTATGCTTGATTGGTGTATGTTGATGTTTTGATGTATGTGATGTGACTATGTTCATGCTTGTGGATGTACGATGGGAATTTTAAGGCTTAAAGGGTAAGATTTAAGCTTAGAACATGATGATTGGTGTATGGGGATGTAATCTGATGTTTTAGGCTCATGCGTTAAGTTTTTGAATCTGCTTAAGTGTTGGAAAGTAAATGCGAATGAGTAATGGGAAGAAATGCTGATCAACAGTTAATGCGGATGAGCATCGACTAAGTATGGGAAATGCGGATGGCTCATGCGGATGAGTAAGGTCAATGCGGATGAGCAATGACTAAGTATGGGAAATGCGGATGCCTCATGCGGATGAGTAAGGTCATTGCGGAAGAGCATTGACTAAGTATGGGAAATGCGGATGGCTAATGCGGATGAGTAAGGCTAATGCGGATGAGAAAGTCTAAGTGTGAACGAATGCAGACAACTAATGCAGATGAAGCAAGTGGAAATGTGGATGAAGCATGGGAAATACGGATGAACAAATGGCAAATGCGGATGAACTATAGCAAATACGGATGAACCCTTAGACTGTTTTCTGACTTCTTGAAAAGGGGTGAAATGTAGGCTTTGACTTGAAAGGTTCCTGGGGCTATGTAGGTTGACTGTTTAAGGTTCTAGTTGTTATGATGGGCATGTTATGATGTATGATTGGGGAATATTCATGATAATGATGATGATGTTGCATGTTATGTATGTATGATGTTGCCCTGTATGATGATGTTGACTATGTATGTTATGTTCCTTGTTATGATGTATGTTTATCTTTCTCGTGACTTTACGTTGAATGATAATGAATGAATGAAAGTAGTATGTCACGTAAAGCGAAAGATAATGAAAGAGGAACATGAAGTAAGAATGCATGGATTAATGAAAGATGAATGTAAAAAGAGTCTTGCAAGCATAGTATGTCAGGACACGCCATTAAAAGCTGTTAGCCTAACGGTGTGCGGGTTCGCTACCCGGGAGGATGCACATCAGGGTCTTTCTTTGTGATTGACCATTTGTATAGCCCTATTGCTGCATACCCTAGGTATTGTGACCAGAGGTGCGATGCACCGTTATAGCTGGTCTATGATAGGCCTAGGTCCAGTACCAGGAATAGCTGGGTATTGCATATAGCAGTGGTACACCTAAACTCTACCTAGGTACTATGATCATAGGTGTGATGCACCGTTATAGCTGGTCAATGATAGACCTAGGTCTAGTACAAGAAAATAGCTGGGTAAAGTTTATGATGAAGGAAAGGAAAGAGGTAATGGTGAAAGAATGCGAAGTTAATGAACGTACGAATAAATGAATGAAAGTATGAAAGATTAATGAACATAATAATGATATTATCTATGGTATGTATGATGTGTGATCACATGTTAAAGAAATGAACGGTTTAATGAAAGGAAAAGTATGTTTTAATGTAAAACCAGAACTCACTCAGCATCGCTGACTTTTTATACATTTTCCAGTTGGCAGGTGAGCATTGCTGAGGATGGCGCGGGGCAGTACTTAGCATTGGGATGGCATTCTTTTGTTAATGTTTTTGCATGATAATGCGAACAAATGAAATTATGTAATGAATATTGTATTATTTTGCAAAAACATTGTTATTGAAAATGTTATTTTAAATGTTTCCGCTACAACGTTTATTTCATGTTAATGTAATTATATGTTTCATGAGCAATGATTGGCCAGCTGTAAGCATCCTGGGAACGGGGCCTTACACTTAATAGATAAAATAGGGAACTGACTAATGATGATACTAAGAACACAAGTAAAGAACAAAACAAGAACAAGATAATATGTTTTCAAGAACGATGCATATTGTTCTCAAACAAATATTACAAAGCATGATTGAAATATAGGACTTGAGATACTTTATGCTATATTCTACAGCCGACCTTACTTTGAAGGCCAGCTCGAAACACTAATCTAGACAACAATATCAATGTAGAGTTAAAAGATTGTCTTTGACTTGTGATGATGACATGCCATAGCTCTCATTCTTATCTATTACAAAAGGATAAAAGTATAAAAGTAGAAAGTTATAGAAAAAGACCTTAACCTACAGTTTGACAAAATTATGGACTTTTCCCGAACTCATATAATTTGGTGAGTCATCAGAGATAAAAGTGAAAAGTGATTAAACTTTTATCAAAAGGTGATTCAAGAATTAACAGTACTCATCAGAATCAAGACCATTCCCTTTATCATTAGCTGGTCAAGATTTCTCAAACTTTCAAATTATCTTGTCATGTCATAGAGATCATGTAGAGGGGGTCAAGAATATTTTGCCAAAAGTAGATGTCCTGAACTGCTTGATCTCTAGTCACATACCATCTGTCTGGATTAGTAGCGAACATCTAAGATAAGATAGACCTCTCAGCATCAAGTGGCTCTACAATGAGTGGATTTTGTTTAGTAGCCTCTTCTTGAGCACCCTTAGGATGTTCTAACCCATCTCGAGCTGGAGAGGAGGATGCCTTGGATTCCTTTTTTTCTTCTTCTTGTCCTTTCTTATGGCCATCATTTTCCTGTTTTGGTATTTTAACTAAGAGACTAGCCTACAACACCTAATTTTTCTTGTTTGTCTTCCTTAGTTGGTTACTTTTCCTTCACATGTTCAAAAGGAGAAGGATTGAGACCTATTGTGGATCACAAGATGAAGTTGGCTATCGGCCAACATTAGGTCTAGATTGTGTTGTCTCTTGTGGTTCAACCTTGACCTAAACTTCAGATGCAGCCTGACTTGGTGGAGAACGCAAGTCACCAACTCACCCATTTTAATCTTATTCTTGATCACTCTAATGTGCTCATCCTAATGGATAGAGACATGGGACCAAGTCTCCTTCTAGAGAATCCATATAGGCTTAGAAAGCTCACCATCTTTTGCCTATGAGCAGATTTCTACAAATTTGCTTTGATGGTGGCTCTTGAATTTGTAGCCTCTTCCCTCATCTTTCTTTTATTAAATTTTTGCTTTTTAAACACTTGTTGCTCAAGCTAATTTGAGTTATTCAAACTCAATCTACTCATAGGATAAGGGAAGAAGGATTGATGCCTAATAGAGGCATGTGACACTCAGGTAAGTTATCATGTTTTGTCTATCTAGTTCCCTGCCTACTTGAGTTTGTTGCTCAGGACTTTCTTGAACTGGAGAGAGATTGGGAGCTTTGTACAGTCTCTTAATTCTTTTTTCTTTTTTGAATCTGAGGAGCAGTTCTACATCCTTAGCCTCCTTTCTCTCCTTTGACAACTCAGTGTCAGCCAGTTCATTCAGTTTCTCTAAAGGAAGATAGACTAGTTCATCAATTTTGTAGTTACTTGTCCCTAGATAGTTTGATCTGATTTCCCTTAACTCATCACCTTGAGTGTTTAGCCTAGAGGCAACTCTGATTACACCTTCCATGAAGCCTATGGTCTTACTTGAACTCTTTCCCCTTAGCTTTCTCTTTATCTCTCTTTCCTCCTCCTCAATCTCCTCAAGAGTCAATTTCCTATTCCCTTTGTCACTCACATGCTTGGGTGTCTCAAGGTGGAGAGAGTTTTGGCCTTTATTGCTTGGTGATGTTTTTAAGCTCTGGCAAGAGGGAGGTTACGAGACACCTTCATCAACTCGTACCTTACTAAGGGTAATAGGTGTTGAAGTAGTTCTTGTTTCAAGGTTCACAGACTCAACTACTGAGCCTTCAGCCAAGCTTTCCACTTTGAAGCTAATCTTAAGGTCTATCTTAACATTCAGTTGACGAACAGTCTTGCATGCTAGCCTATGTCTATATGTTTTTGTTCTCCTTTTCAACTCTTCAAGCACCTTCTCTTGTATCCTATCAGCTAACCTTACAGCTTGTCTGTTTTGACTTGGGTTGGAAAGCGGTTGGTCAACTAGATAGGTACTCTCACATAATCTCAAGTTGTAGAAGTTGAAGATTTCCTGTTGCCCCTAAGACCTAGAGATTACCAGTGCTCTTCTTTCAGCATCATACCTCCATTCTACTATTGGATTCTCAATAGGGTGTGATGGAGTAGTCATTACCCTTGGTATACCCTCCTCAAACAAGATTTGAATGAGTGAGTTCACATCATTTGACTTGAGGAGATTTTTGAGTATGGACAACTGCAAGTAGGGGTGGTGACTCCTCTATATCCATACTCTTGGAGGAACTCCTAGGTTCTGTGATTGCTAGTAAATCTTTCTCCCCCTTTTTGGTTGCATCATCCATAAGTTCTTGCAAGCCTAATTGAGTTCTCCTAAGGAGTATCTTAGCTAACTTTCCATTAAGATCGGTGATCTGAAGTTGCTAATCATTGACCTGTTTTTGTAAGAAAGTCACTTGAGATTCCAGGTGACTCACCTTTGAACTAAATAGGTGTATGTTTTGGTCATTTGTTGCACCTTTATTTGTAGACTCCCCTCATCTTCATCAGAAGAATAATGGGGGTGAGAGAATAGGACTAAAGTCTTTTTAGTCATCACAAACATAGAGTTCTTGGCTGCTAGATTTCCCTTGCACGATGACAGTTCAAGAGTACATGAACTTGACTCCTTAAACCATTCCATGGACTATATAGGAAAGGTCATCAATAATCTAATCCCAACCTCCATGCTTGTTGGATAGACAGTGGATAACCACATGAAGGAGGTACTTCATTAAGATGAGACCTTACCTTTCCTAAAAGTTCTACATAGTAATCCCCCTTATAGCCCATCTGCCTAAATGAGTTATTCAAAATAGATTTGGGAAGGACAATTTTCCTTCTCCATCATCTAGATTTAAAGTGGTGGCTGAAGTGATAAAAACTATCCTCCCCTGCACTATGGTAGACAGTGCCTTCTCACTGTCCAAGATAACCTCTTGGCAGTTCCTCCAGAACACTAAAAGTTGATCTTCATACAATGGAGGGTCGATTGTAAGTCCGGTGAGGTAGTTTGATAGAGCTAAGAAATGGAAATTATTTGAGAAACCTTGATCTTTCTTAGATTTTAACAAAGCAACTTGATTATGTTGCCTATGTAACTACATGAAAATCATGTTGATTTTTGGGATCAAGGTTGACCATTTCAAAGTAGCTTTGAGATGGAGAAAGGTAAGAAAAAAGGTGGTTTATGGGTGAGTTTGGGTTATGAACATTTGAAGATGAAGAAGAAAGTGAAAGAGAGGAACTATTAAAGGAATATTTATTTGAACTGGATTTGAGACAAAGTTAATACAAAAGAATAAACTTTCAAATCCAGATGTTGGTCCCAACTATAAAATGGTGCCCAAAAAGGTTGTTTTTTTGAAAGTCTAAAATATTAAGAAGGTAATTTGTCTTCGGAAGAGTTGAAGCCAATTTTACTTTTGAAGATATTCCTTAGCTTGATGCAAATTTGCTTCGCAAGAACAATACTTAGATTGTTTTTTTTACTTTAGAGATATATTTGGTTTCATAAGATATTACATGTAAGAAATTGTTTTCATAAGAGAGCAAATTTTTCGAGGCTTAATTATTTTTGGAAGAAAATTGTCCTTCAAGAATGTATAAGTACTTATGTAACACCCGAATATTTATTATTTTGAAGCCGGTGAAGAAAGAAAAGAACATAAAGTCCAAAAGTCGAGGGACCAAACTCGCCAAAGAAGAAAAGTTGGGAAATGTGGTGATATTAGTAGGGAGAGGGCAGCCCACTCTCCCCACACACCCCACATTTCAGCTTCATAAAGAGAGAAAGAAGAGAAAAAGAGGAAAAGTTGGTTCGAGTTGGTTCGGGTCGCCAAAATCGTCGTGAAGCAAGCCAAATCGAAGATCTGTCGTTGTGCTCGTTTATGTGAGTTCTAGAACCCCACTTTTACTTGTTTTCAAACGATTTTGGGGCTGGAAAGCATAAAAACCCGTTTTTGTATGTGTATGTGTTTGACCCATTTGGGTGTGATGTGTGTGATGCGTTTCGTGTATGTTTCCGGGCGTGTGTGTGCTTGCATGGTGTTATGGTATGCATTCCTAAGGTTTAGGATGGTCGATTTAGGCTTAAAATGGGTTTGGATGAGTTTGGAGGCCGAAAACCCTCGGCTGCAGTCGGGATGAACTGCATTCTGCATCAGTTAGGGCTAGGCGACCGACTGGAGGCCGAATGGAGGCCATACGGCCGATTAGGGTGCGATTGGGGTCTATTCGCACGATTGAATGTCCATTCGCACGATTGAAGGGCCAGTTGCATGGGGTCAGCGACTGAAGGTCCAGTCGCATAAGTGCTTATTTGCATTAATCCCATTCGCATGAGGTGCATCCGCATTGTCCATTCGCACGATTGGATGTTCATTCGCATAAGTGTTCATCCGCATGAGTCCATTCGCATAGTGTTCAGTCGCATGGAGGCCACGCGACTGAAGAGTGTCTATACGCCCGAATAGGGCTGTTGTACCTGAGGAAGGTGTAGATTGACTTCTAACTTTTGGGGGAAAGTGCAGATGTAAGTTTTGACGTAAAGGTTCCCATAGAGTTTGTAAGATGACGCTTGAGGCCTTAGAAAGCATGTTGGGCATGATGATGATGATAATGTTGCATGATTAGGGCTTGTTATGTATGCATGATGTTGCCCTGTATGATTATGATGAATGTGTATGATATGTTCCTTATTATGATGCATGTTATCTTTCTTGTGGCCCTATGTGTCATGTTAATGAATAAATGAAGTATTATGTAACGTAAAGTGAAAGATAATGAAAGGGGAACATAAAGTAAGAATGCATGCATTATTGAATGACGAATGAATGAAGGAAAGGCTTACAAGCATACAATGAGGTGAGCAACGTGTGGTTGCAAAAGACTCGGATCACAGGCAATCATGGAGATTGCCAATGAGGTGAGCAACGTGTGGTTGCAAAAGACTCGGATCACAGGCAATCATGGAGATTGCCAATGGGGTGAGCAACGTGTGGTTGCAAAAGACTCGGATCACAGGCAATCATGGAGATTGCCAATGGGGTGAGCAACGTGTGGTTGCAAAAGACTCGGATCATAGGCATCATTAAGATGGCCAGAGAAAGGAGGTGAGCAACTCAGTTGTTGCAACAGACTCGGACAACGCGTTATTGTGAAGTTGCCATGAGGTGAGCAACCCTATGGTTGCAAGAGACTCGGAATGCATGCTATCGTTAAAACTGGCAATTGGGGTGAGCAACTTTATGGTTGCAACAGACTCGGTTAGCGCGAAGTCGTTGGGATTGTTAATGAGGCGAGCGACCCTGTTGTCACAACAGACTCGAAGGAACGAACGTATAAAGGAACCAAAGATTACGTATGAAAGAACGCAGTATGAATGAACGAATGAATGAATGAAGAAGATAATAATGATATTATCTATGTGTACGTATGATGTGTGATCATGTAAAAGTAACAAAGGGTTTTATATCAAAGTAAAGTATGTTTTGTAATAAAACTAGAACTCACTCAGCAACGCTGACTTTTTATATGTTTTCCAGTTGGCAGGTAATGTTTGCTGAGGATGGCACCCGTGAAGCTACTCAGCCCTTTTGGGATGACATTCTTTTGATTAATGTTTTTGCATTGTAATGCGAACAAGCTATTTTGTAATGAATGTTGTATTAACTTGCAAAAGCATTTACATGGAAATGAAAGTTTGTTTTAGTTTTCCGCTGCGATTTATTAAATAAAAATGTAATTATACGTTTTATGTGCGATGAGAACCCGCTGTAAGCGTCCCGGAACGGGGCCTTACAACTTAGAGGCAAATTTGAACTTTGGAAGATATATCAAAATTTCTTCCGAAGGTAAATGTCTTAGAAGTAGTTATTTGAGTTGAAGACATAATGTTCTTTCGAATACAACATAATATCTTTTGAAAGAAAATAAATCTTAAAAGTTTCAGAACTCTAAGGAATATCATTTAAAAACTTTTCTTCCAAAATAAATTGGGCTTATATACGTGATGATATAGACAACTTAAGACACACATATTTACAAATAAACTTGAGTTTAGCTTAAGAAAATCAACTCAAGGTTAATCATCCTAATAGTTGATACAAGATATTTAAATATCTCCTTATTAAAAGCTTTTATTAATAGATCAGTAAATTGTTCTTTTATGTTAACTTTAACCAGTTATAGCAACCCTTTAATTTATCTATAATCTAATAAAACCTTATGTTGATGTGTTTTCTCCTTGAGTGCTGCACATGATTCTCTGTAATAGAGATAGCATTGTTGTTGTCCGTATGGATGGGAGTCTTATTGCATTGAATCTAGAGTCAAGCATCTGCATCTGAATCCAAAACACTTGAGCACAACAGCTTGCAATAGCAATGTATTCAACTTTAGTAGTTGATATAGACACACATGATTGCTTCTTGCATTTCCAAGAGACTATCCTTCCGCCAAGGAACTGACATCCCCCAGATGTATACTTTGCAGTCATGTTGCAGCCACCATAGTCAATATCTGTGTAAGCATATAGATTGAAGTCAGAATTCTTTAGATACTAAAGACCTAGTTTTGGAGCACTTTTGAGATATCTAAGAATCCTCTTAATAGCAACCAGGTATGACATCTTGGGGTTGGCTTGATATCTTGCACAAATCCATGTAACAAATATAATATTAGGCCTGTTGGTTGTGAAATACATGAGAGACCCAATCATAGCCCTATAGATATGTTCATCCACACATCCCCTCAAGATCAGGTCCTAAAAAGTGATTTCTTGCTATGGGTGTCTTTGCAATTTTATAGTCAATCACATTAAATCTGGTGAGTATGTCTTATACATACTTTGACTGGTTTATGAAGTTACCATTGTCAACCTGTTTCACTTGAATTCCTAGAAATAAATTGAGTTCCCCTATGGCACAAATTTCAAATTTATTTTTCATCAACTTCTTAAAGTCCTTGTAGAGCCTTGGATTACTTGATCCAAACATAATATCATCCATATAAACTTGAACCAACATCAAGTTATTGCTTGTTCCCTTAATGAAGAGTGTTCCATCAATAGTATCCCTCTTGCAGCCATGTTGATAAAGATACCGAGATAGTATCCATACTATTTTCGTGGAGCTTGGTGCAACCCATAAAAAGTCTTATCAAGCTTGTAGACATAATTAGAATGATCAGGGTCAGTAAAACTACCTGGTCATTTATCATACACTTCTTAATCAATCACCCTATATAAGAAACCACACTGACATCAAGTTGGTATACCTCAAAATTCTTGGATGCAATAAAAGCAAGGAATATCCTAACCGCTTCAAGTCTTGCTACTAGAACAAAAAAATATGTGTAGCGAATCCCTTTTTCTTGTATGTATCCTTGAACAACTAATCTTGCCTTGTTCTTAATGACAAGTCCTATATCATCTTTCTTGTTCTTAAAAACCCACTTGGTACCTATTGTGGTCTTCCTTTGAGAAAGAGGACATAGGTTCCAAACCTTTTGTCTTTGAATTGAAGCAACTCCTCTTGCATTGCGTCAACCGAACTTTCATCCTTCAAAGCCTTGTCCATTTTTTTAGGCTCAATCTGACACAAGAAACAAGAGTGAAGAAAAACAATTTTGTCATGGGTTTGTCCTCTTGTTCTCACCTCGATCTTAACACCTCCAACGATGTTGGTGGTGGGATATGACTTTTGAATTCGTAATTGAGGAATCATAAACAGTTGATTGGACTATTCTAAATTTGTGAAATTTAGATCTAGCAATGGAGTATCACCCACCACATCATCACACGTATCAAGAGAAACATGATCCACTGATTATTTGACATCATTGATGTAGTCTTCTATAAAGAGGTTATCAACATCAACAAATTCTTGATCACTATCACCACATCTGTTTCCTCCTTCATTTGAGATCTATGTATCTTTGCTAGAATTTGTAGGTACCTCAGATGTATCAGTTGAATTTATCATGGTTGTGCTGATAGTATGGGTGTTCAAACCGCTTGATGCTCGCTCGACATTCATTTGGAATTTGCTCAAAAAATGATCGTTTGAATTTTTCTCGGTTGTAAGGAGTCGATCGGATCATATCGGTTTGTAAATAAGCCAAGCATGAGCAAAGTTCTACTTGATTCGGTTCGGCTGGAATTAATATGTATATATAGTTTATACATAATACTCTAGTAGATTTGACCTACTATATACAAATATATAATTATATTTATGCATACTTGTTCAATCAACCTAATAAAGATTCTATATTAAACAAAAGAGTGAAATACTAAGTTGTTAAAATACATTTTTTCAATCATCTCCCGCTCTTGCCATTATCGTTATATACAATATGCTCTATGCCTTATTGGCTATATCCATAGATTTATCGTCAACTATAATGTATTGTCATCTATGAAAATATTATATGATAAATGTGGCTACTTTTAAATTCATTAAACCTTATTCATTGTAGTATAACTCATATGACAGACAAGATAGTCGGGTTGTATAAATTGCCCGCCGCTTATTTTCCCTCGTTTGAAAATTTAATGCTCGAAAAATGCTAGTTTGATTTTTTGCTCAGTTGTAAATGAGTTGATTGGCTCAGCTCAGTTCGGTTTGGAAATGAGCAAAGCATGAGCAACGGTCCTCTTGGTTTTGCTTGGCTCGTGAATAGCCCTACTGATAGGATATCCACATGCAGGGTTAGTTACCACTAGAGCTGAAGTAGTTTTCTTACTTGGTCTTCTCAGCTCAAATCTTGGGTCTAGATCTCCTGTTGCTTAATTACCTATAGATCCTAAAGATTTGTTAAATCACGATCAAACAGCTAATGAGGTTCAGGACCTTTCACACTAGGAGTATGCTCATTGAAGGCCACTTTGGCTAACTCCTCAACTACTCTAGTTTTGAGATTGTATACTTTATAATCCTTAGCTTGGAAAGAGTATCTAATAAAGTGTCTATCATTTGATTTCTTAATAAATTTTCCTCTCTAATCTTTGGTATTCAAGATGGTACAAAAACTTCCAAATGATATGAAGAAATCAATGAAAGGTCTCCTTTTATGTCACAACTCATAAGGAGTCTTACCATGATTCTTGACAACTAAAACTTTATTCTGCACATAACAGGCAGTGTTGACTGCCTCTACCCATAAGATTATAGGTAGTTTAGACTCACATAACATGGTTCTTACATCTTCAATAGTGTCTTGTTTCTCCTCTCAGCAAAACCATTTTCCTGAGGAGTCCTGTGAGCACTATATTATCTTGTAATACCTTTCTCATCACAAAATACATCAAGGATTTGGTTCTTGAATTCAGTTCCTTAATCACATCTTATGACTTTAACCTTGTGATCACAATGATTCTTAATTTTCAAAATGAAGTTCCTCAAGATCTTAGGTGTCTTATCTTTAATTCTAAGGAAGATGCCCTAAGTGAATCTTGAAAAATCACCTATGATCACCAAACAATAAGAGGTCATTCCTAGAGTTATTACATTCATAGGGACAAAGAGATCTATATGCTATAACTGTAGGGTTGTAGTGATGGAGTTTATTTCCTTTGGCTTGTGAGACACTTTGTGTCACTTTTCTTTTAGACATGCAGCGCAATTTTCATCACTTGTAAACTCTTTCTTTGGCATTCTAGTTACCAAATCATTCTTAATTAATTTGTTTATGTTTTTAAAGTTTACATAGCATATTATTAGCCATCTATTTCCTACAATAATGCCTTCGCTTCACTTCAAGACGCTATTTACCAATAAAAAAAGAAAATAATAATAATAATAATAATAATAATAATAATAATAATAATATAATAATAATATTATGGGGGAAAGATGACTCTATGGCTGAGGGGAGTAGAGAAAGAATGCATGCATAGATATTATGTCTATCAAAGGTTCGAGAATCTATGAAAGGACATCTAAAGCTAAGGTTGCGAAGTAAAGGAAGCCCAAGAGAGGTGGTGATCTCATCTTGCTTGTTGGGAGAGAGGTTTTATGCTAGAGGAAAGACATATTACTATTAGCTTTAGATAAAAAGTAAGAAACTTTTCCTAAAGGAGATGTTTCCTACAAATCCATCTTGTACACGTTTCCTTTTCTCAGGGATCTGAGAAGGATGTGCTCTTAAGGAATAATTACCTCAGGCTTGAGAACAAGACATTCATGCTCAGTAAAGAGCATCGTATGTCCCTGATTACAAAATTAGGATACACTCAGTTGATTGTACCCAATCTCCTTGACAAAGTTTATCTTCTTAGTGCTGAGCTTACCATTTGTCACCATGCCCGTTCCAGTGATGTAACCACTTAAATCTCCTCCAAAAGAAACTAACCATCCATCAATTTTCTCAAAGTTTTGATGCAAAGAGCCATCAGATGTCATGTTCCTAGAAAAACCACAATCAATGATACATATATTTTCTTTGATCTTGTTCATTCACAAAAAGAGATGGTTAGGTAGATTTGGAAACCCAAGCCTTATTAGTCTTGGGCTTATCAAACTCACCTGAAGATAATACATCAGTAACTGATCCTATATTCAAGCTTTAAGGATCATTTGCTGTTGATGATAAAGAACTTTTAGTCACATGGTCTTTTTTTATCTTTCATACCATCTTTGGAAGACTAGACATGACATTCAATACTTTGGAAGTTTTGATGACTTTAGAAGTTTTGGAGAGTGGACTTTGGAAGATCTTGCATCCATTGCAGCAGCACTTTAGAATTATTCTTTTCTTCTAAGACCAAGTTTTCTTCCAAAGGTAAGTTTTCACTTATCTTCTTCTTCAATTTGGAGCTTCTGGAAGGAAGAGATTTTCCTTCCGACGCTATTTTCTTCTTCTTCTTAGAAGTTTTTCTTTTGATCACGAGGATAGTACTTTTAGGATTGTAGATACAATCCTTAGCAAAATGAAAAGTACTACCACACAAGATGCATCAGTTGAATTCCTTATAAGACTCTTCTTTTGAGTAAAAGATTGAGCTTGTTCACTTTCTACTTCCATCTTCATCTTCATAGATGATGCACCAACCATTTTATGGTGAATCTTGTTTTTGAAACTGGATGGTTCAGGTTGTACAGTAGTGGTGCATATTTGATCAGCCTTTTTCTCTTGACCAGGATGATTTGGACATGAACTAACACTCTTGATATTAGAGTCCTTGATTGAGTCTTCAGTTTTCAACACTTCAAAACCAGAAGAGATGAACCCTAGTTTTTGCTTGGAGTTAAAGGTGGTCGTGATTCTTAGGCTTTCTTTGATTTTCTTTTGGCTGCCTAGATTAAGTTCTTCTTTGTGAACTTGGTCATCCTTGGTTCTTTCCTCTTCTCATGAGAATAGTGACTCTTCTTAGGATGATTCTCCTCACTTAACTCAAATCATCCTTCACTATCTTCTGTTCATCTACATCCTCTTTTTGCATGGGATATATGAGAGGCAGCTCATCTTGATAAGTTTTACACCTTGGAGATCTTATAGATAGTAATGTGTGTTGAGGAGCAATCTTAGTAGATCCCTGTCCCTGCTTATTTTGATAACAAATCTTGGCATGAAAAACTAAGGATATAATGAAGGCCTCTTCTTTAAGAACATATTTCTCCTACCTTGCTTTGCTCATCACAAGCTTAACCTGGCATTCAGTTAACATGGGCATGAGATCTTTAGTTTGAGTCTTGTAGTTTTTGTGTTCATGCTTAAGAGTTGAAATGGTTCTATCTAAATCTTTTATTCTAAGTTTGTACTCATTTTCAACTCTTTTGAAATAAGCTTTTAACATGTATAAGGACTCAATATCATATCTCATTTCCAAGTTGCAGGACTAGTTTAAAACCTTTAAAATAGGGGATCTAGAACTCACCTGTACTCGATGAGTAGCTTCTTAATCAAGCTTTCAAAGAAAGGGTTGCACTACATAGCCTGCAGATAAGTTAACACTCAAAGGAGTTAATTTATGCCTAATTTTATTGCTAATTTCGCTGCCAGATCAGCAGTTTCGCTGCTAGTTTAGCCGGTAGTTTCGCTTCTAGTTTTGCTGGCATCTTTGTTAGGACCTGGTATTTGAACGAAATACCTAGTGATTAGCATGTAAACCAGATCAAATAATGCGGAATCCTATTTGATTGGCGATCCAATCAGTGAGAACACATGAAGAATCAATCAAGAATTGAATCTAACGTTAGAAGTCGATTGGGAATCGATCTAATGTGTTCTGTGAACTTGGAGAACGAATTGTGAGGCTTCTGGACGGCTAGGGTACGTCTGGAATCGTAATCAATGAATGCTCCCTTTTTTCCACGAATTGGGTTGTATTTATAGGTTAGTATTGTTCATTCGTGCCACTGAACCATTAGTATGGTTCAGTCATGCGATTGAACCATGCGGTTGATTCATCCGCACGACTGAGTGTTCAGTCGTGCGACTAAGCCAATCTTATGTTACAATCATACGACTGATCCAGTCTCCTGGTTCAGTCGTGCGACTGAGTCATTCGTATGAAGTTATTCATGCATATGGTCCATTCGCATGGGCCATTCGCATGAGAACTTCATCTTGTTAAGTTTGAATGTATTAATTAATATACATTATGTGTAACAATTCAAACAACCACAAACCTAATTAACCAATTCAACGTCGACTCATTAATGAAATATTAAACATTATAAATAACAAACAAACAATATCATTTCATTAATCATTCCAAGCATTACCTCAGAATCAGACAAACAAGATCTATTACATTCATATCATGATCTAGGGACATACATGTATCAACAATCTTCGCAGGCAGTTTTGCTGGCATCTTCACTGCCAGTTTCGCCAAACTTTGATTGGATAACCATGTCTGTGAAACTACCTGCGAAACTATAGTTTCACAGGAAGACCCATAGTTTTGTTGGACAAATACATAATTTCACTGGATGAACACCCAGTTTCCCAGAACGGGCTGAAAATTACGAACCAACCCATTTTTTACCCAAAACTTCAATCTTTTACACCCAAAACCTTGGTTTATCACCCAATAAGCTCTATTTAAGCTTCTTACATGTTTTCTTACACAAAAACGTGAGTTTTGGGTGAATCTTTGTCACTTTTAAAAACCCAAGCCCTAGAATTAGGGATTACATCAAAATGAACGATTAAATGATGTTTCTTACCTGGATTCTTGGTGTTCTCTTCTTGTTTGGATGCCCACGAACACCGATCTTCAATCTCGTGATCAACTGAGCCTTAAATCTTCAATTCTCTCCACTTTCTCTTTCTAGAAATTGGTATTGAGTTGCAAATGAGAGTTGCTCAAGCTGAGCCGTTTATATATAACGTGCGTTCCCAGGACCCTAAACTCGCCAAACACATAACCCGCAAAGTCTACTCGGTCCATACTCTATTACCCACTTATTTTCTTTAAATAATCGGCCCATACTCCATTACCCACTTTCTCTCTCTACACTCTCTTTCTAGAAATTGGATTAGCCCATTATTATTAATTGGCTCGTTTTGACTTTATTCCGGGCGTTAAGTCCACCCCCTTATTTAGGTTTCGTCCTCGAAACCTGTTAGTCGCTAAATAGTTGAGGGTAATGCTGACTCATCTCCTCCTCAATTTCCCAAGTGACTCTAACCCCTTCCTGTGCTTCCACTGTACACGCACCAAGGGAACCAGCTTATTTCTTAGCCTCTTCTCTTTACGATCGATGATCGCCACCCACATAATTGAATCGTCCATCCACTTCAATATCCTCCAGTGGCACCACCATATCCTCCTCGGCTAAGCACTTTCTTAAGTGAGATACATGGAATGTCCGATGAATTCCACTTAACTCACTGGACAACTTCAACCTATAGGCCACCTCTCCTACTCGAGTAATGATTCGGAAAGGCCTTATGTATCTTGGGCTCAACTTGTCCTACTTCCTAAACCGAATGATACCCTTCCAAGGTGAGACTTTCAGCATAACTCTATTACCCACCTAGAACTCAATCGGCCTACATCTCTTGTCGGCATATGACTTCTATCTATCTTTGGCTGCCTTCATAAAGGCTTTGATCCTTTTTAGCTTCTCAGTCATAGCCTCGACCATCTCGGCGCTCCCTAACTCTTTATGGCCAATATCACCCTAACAAGCGGGTGTTCTACATATCCTTCCATATAGCATCTCATAAGGTGGCATGCCAATGCTGGCATGCTAGCTATTTTTATATGAGAACTCGGTTAATGGTAAGTGGTCATCCCAACTTCCTCCAAAGTCAATAATGCATGCCCAAAGCATATCTTCCAACATCTGAATGGTCCTTTCTGACTGACCATCTGTCTGGGGATGATAAGTCGTGCTGATATGTAACCTCGTCCCCATAGCATCATGAATATCTTCCAAAACTTGGATGTGAACCGGGTGTCACGATTCGACACGATAGTCACCGATACACCATGGTGACTTACATTATCCTTGATGAATAGATCTGCTAATCTTTCGGAAAAATACGTCTCGCAGATTGGTAAGAAGTGAGCACTTTTCGTCAAACGATCAACAATCACCCATATGGCATCATACTGTTTCACGGTACGCGGCAACTTCGTAATGAAAACCATGGTGATATGCTCCCACTTCCACTTGGGTATGTCCAATGGTTGGATTTTCTCATATGGCTTCTGATGTTCCGCCTTCACCTACAAGCAAGTAAGGCACTTACTCACATACTCCACTACATCATGCTTCATACCCGGCCACAATAATCTTTCTTCATATTTTGATAAATCTTTGTAGCACCGAGATGAATGGAGTATCGAGTCTTATGAGCTTCATCCATAATCTTCCCACCTAGATCCCCAAAACATGGAATCCACATCCGTCTGAATCGGGTCCTAACACCGAGTGAGTTTTCACCCAACTTCGCAACCAGACCTCTCATTCTTTCAGAGTTAAGATGACCTTCCTTCAATGCCTCATCTTGAAACTCCTTGACATGCTTCATCACATTAGAGGTCATGACCAACTGGTAAGCCTTCACCCGAATCGGCTCGGGTCTCTCCTTTCGGCTAAGGGCATCCGCCACCATGTTCGCTTTGCGGGATGGTAATCACAATCATAATCTTTTATGAGCTCCAACCATCTCCTCTGCCTCATGTTCAATTCCTTCTACTCAAAGAAGTACTTCAACCTCTTGTGGTTAGTGAATATGGTACACTTCGTCCCGTATAAGTGGTGCCTCCATATCTTTAACGCAAAGACCACGACTGCTAGCTCCAAGTCATGAGTGGGATAATTGACCTCATGAACTTTCAACTATCGGGATACATAGGCTATACCTTTCCTCTCTACATCAACACACATCCCAACCCCGAGAGGAAGCATCAGAATAGGCCACCAAATCTTCGCTTCCATCGGGTAACGACAAGATATGAGCTTGAGTCAACCTTGCCTTTAACTCCTCAAACGCCTTCTCCTAATCTTGAACCCATACAAACTTCACATCTTTTCGGGTCAGCGTGGTTAGTAGAGAAGCGATCTTAGAGAAGTCTTGGATGAAACTTCTGTAATAGCCCGCCAAACCCAAGAAACTACGAATCTCGAATGGCGTCTTTGGAGACTTCTATTGCATCACCGCCCCCACCTTTAACGGGTCCACCATAATCCCCTCGGGATTCACTACATGACCCAAAAACTGAATCTCGCACAACCAGAATGCACACTTGGAGAATTTAGCATACAACTTCTCCCTTCTCAACGTCTCTAATACCTCTCGAATATGACCGGCATGCTCCTCCTCACTCTTTGAATAAATCAAGATATCGTCGATAAACAGAATTACTGATTTATCCAACATGGTCGACACACTTGATTCATCAAATCCATAAAAGTAGCTGGCGCTTTGGTTAAACCAATG
This sequence comes from Flaveria trinervia, assembly GCA_025506515.1. Taxonomy (NCBI): domain Eukaryota; kingdom Viridiplantae; phylum Streptophyta; class Magnoliopsida; order Asterales; family Asteraceae; genus Flaveria; species Flaveria trinervia. Next base: position 81,624,065 of record CM046447.1, read on the forward strand.
ACATAACAAGAAACTCCTAATGTCCATAGCGCGTGCAAAAACCTGTTTTAGGAATATCCTGCTCCTTCACCTTCAACTGATGATGACCAGATCGAAGGTCTATTCTTGAGAACCAACTGGAACCTTGGTGTTGATCAAACAGATTATCATTCTTGGTAAGGGGTATCGATTCTTCACTGTCAACTTGTTCAGCTCACAGTAGTCTATACACATCCTCATACTACCGTCCTTCTTCACGAATAAGACCAGAGCACCCCAAGGAGAGATACTCGATCGAATGAACCCCTTCTCAAGAAGCTCTTGCAATTGCTTCATCAACTCCTTCATCTCGGTCGGATCCAACTGATACGACGCCTTAGCAACAGGTTGGGCACCCGATATCAACTCAATCTGGAACTTAATCTCACGGTCCAGTGGCACACCGAGTAAATCTTCTGGGAACATGTCCGGGAAGTCACACACAACCGGTACATCAAACAGTTGTGGTGTTGGCATATCCACGTCCTTTACGTAGGCTGATGGGTGCGGATAGTATTATTTGGATAAAGATTTATCGCACAGATTCAGTTTTAATTGGTTATTACTAACACTAAACCACACACACAAAAGGCAAGTGTACCTGTCGTATGGTAATATAGTGTTGGTAAGAACTGAGTATCAATCCGTGGGCACACTAAGCCTACTCAACAACCCTCATATTTGACTATCAGTTTTAGGTTTTAGAAAATGATAAGTTTAACATAATATTGATAAATAAAGACAGATAAAGATAGATTGAGACTTTTGGTGATTCTTTTAGTGAATTAAGGTTGTTATCCTAATTTTGATTACACTTATTTAACTATGATGAATTGGTGGTGTGATTAAAGATATTTAATAATGTAATTATGTTAATGTTTATAAAGATGAGCTGGTGTGATTTCCTGTCTATCCTGCTGCCGTAGTGACTTGATCCTGTCAGGTTGAGTTTTCTTGCTTAGATGAAAACCCTAGTAATGTAGGTAATCTTTTGTGACGTTTTTGACATACGATTTTTGAAAATATAACTTAATGTTAAAAAGAGAGTTGATCAGGTTCCTTCCTAACATAACATTAATTTTAAAAAACTGTAACAATTACTAAAGTTTCCAAACTAATAAAAGGGAACCCGCAAATGATCAGAAAGTTAAAGTGATATGATTTCTAATAACCATTTCTAGTTCATTAGCCATGGATTTATTATGAAGACCGGTTTCGTGAATGAAAGTTAATCATACGGTTTTTCAACTTTGTATGACGATCACAATCACAAACCACAAATTTATAACTTTCCGTTCAAATATAGATGCTACCCATCAACAGTTTTCCCAATACCACCATAACATTAACATAATATTTATCACACCATTAGTTCATCACAAATTACATAAGTTTCATCCGATTAGGATAATAAAAAGAGTTTAGCTCATAATGAGCTTAAATATAACAACATATAACAAAGAAGATAGATATGTAATCATCGGTTAAATGGAACAATCAAACTGATAATCCACAATGGATGGTGTTTAGACAATCCCAAGCTTCTTCCAAGTGTTGTATGCACCTCCCGAGCCTCCAAATGACCTTGAAGTCTTGATTCCTGAGAGAGTTCTGCAGAGTAACTCTCCCACCAAAGCTTGCCAATAATGGTGAACTTAGGCTTTTATTTATAGGCTTTCCAGAGTGTTTAAGCACGGCCCCGGGCTAGTACAATGCTTACGAAAGTTGGTCGGCTCGTACATGCAGGTCGTATCGGGCATGGCCCCGTGCTAAATGGGGCACGGCCCCATGTTGGTGGTGGGGCATGGCCCCGTGCCTAAAAGGCACGGCCCCATGTTTACTTTTAGGGGACAGTACTTTTGTCCTTGTCAGATGTGCAAACACGGGGGTGTGTTAATTTAGCACAGGGTTGTGTTTTTGGCAAAGCATGGGGGCATGCTTAAAGAGGCACGCCCCATGCTTGGACTCCAAAGCTCGGATTACTTCAATTTCTTGCTAAATATGCTTCTTTTGTCCATCTTGCCCTTTTAAACACCTGAAAACACAATTTAAGATTTTTAAGTAAATTTTTATCATTTTAAGGAAGATATTAAGAAATAATTGATGTGCTTTTGATAGGATTTTTATATAATTTGGAGCACATCAAATATCCCCACACTTGAACTTTGCTTGTCCTCAAGCAAAAATCACTTAAAATGACAAATCTACCAAAAACCAAATAAAACAAATTATAAACATGTCTTTCGAGAAATACGCAAGTAAACATTATTTTCATCCAAATATAAATATTCTAAGCATATGTAAAATGATATCCTAGCAAGCAATAGGTTAATAATGATTATAATCATGCAAAAATCCACAATTTTCACAAGGTGCACTCACACTCAGCTCAATATATGGAGTCATAATCAAGATTAAATATGACTAATACACTCAATTGCCTAGTATGAATATGTGTGAAATCATATTCTTGTTAAGGGATCTAATCTCCACCTACTTAGATACCTATTCGCATAAATCATTAGGTCTTTGATGGGTTGTAATTTGACTCGGGCTTGGGAATGGAATATTTGGAAAAAGTGGTTAATTGCTAAAGACGATGGAATACTTGGTCTTGGCTTATTTTTCTAAGATAAACTACAAGGAAAGCAATAAAGGTTCCATATACAATACTTCAAGCTAGAAGGGATATGCTAGCTTGAGGACTCGTTTAAGGTCAGATTGTGAAGACCGTATTTTGCTTTCAAGAATCGTACTTCATCTTTTACCCGAAGATACACAAAACTTTCCTTTCTCAAGGATCGTTCGGCTTGAAGCCTAATAGCACCCAATCGGATTAGTTCTGTGTATTCGTATTGAGTTTGATTCTTTTTGCATTTTCCATTATGAGACCAATTTCCATTCAGGCATCTTTCATATATTTTTGCCCGTCTCTTTATAGCACTTTTTGAAATTCCACAAAATGGCGGAACTTGTTCCTTTTTTCGCCATTTCTTTCTTGCTTCAAACGTGAGATTGAAAATTTATTCGCGGATTTCCGGGGGAAGTCCCGGTTTTGCGTGATGAAGGCAACAAAGTAAATTGAAATCAAAATAATGCATTCCAGTTCTTTAAGGTCTGCCGGTAAAAGACAAATTTTATTTTTTTTATAAGCCAAAAATATGTTTTTAACGAAAACGGGTTTTGTAGAAGGCTTTTGGTTAAGTGACTTGGTGGCTCGAGTGATTGAAAGATAAAAACGTTTAAGCTCAACGGGGCTCACTATGGTTGACGTTCGGGTAAGGAATATTAAAGATAATGGTTGGGGCTCGAATGGTTAAGGTTTCCTAGTGCCTAACTCATTTTTATGCAACAAATACTAATTAAGGTCTTGAAATGCATACCCAAAGCAATTTCTAATTACACGTATCATATGGCACCCTCAATTAAATCCAGAATGAAAGTAGAATTGCAATTTTTCAAAAGCTGTTTAAGGCTCAAAAATAAATTCACATATGGATGGAATTAGGTACAAGTGCTTCATTTTACATGATTAAATATTTTACTAGATTAGATTATTGCTTTTAAGGATATCACAAAAAAACATTTTCAATTTTATTTGGACGTCATGAATTTACTTTTTTATTTCCCGAAAATGTATATTTATAATTTGGTTTATCAAAAATTAAAATTTTGGCTTCTTGTCACAAAAATTACTTGGTAAGTGATCTTTTCTTAAAATTTTTAAATTTGAACCTTTTTAGCAAAGTCAAATTCATTACTCCCATCCCCACACTTAAAATTCACATTGTCCTCAATGTGATTAACATAATCAAGATCGAGAAAGGGTAATGACATAACTCCCCTAAAAATGATGAAATTTTCAGTAGTGTTTGGTTGGCCTTGCGTTGTTAGAATCCTCAGTATTATCTAAAATGTCACCAATTTATTAAAGACGTTAAAGTCTTAAACACACAAAATAAAAACAAAACGACATAAATTAAAAGATAGATTGGCACAAAACAAATGTGTCGGCTCCCTGAAAATGATACGGTTTTCAAGGACTTTGTGGGGGAATATCCCCCCACTGATGGTACATTTAGTTCTTGATGTACGTGACATCGTTGCTGAGGTCATTGACCCGGGAGTGCAGACTTTTGACTCGGTTGAAGGCTTGTTGGGCATATTCAAATGATCGCGTTGCATGGTCGCTGGTTGTTTCTATTAACTCGTAAAGGTCTAACATGGTTGCGAATTCCCTTATACGTGAACTTGTAGACCCAGCTCCGACTCCTTCCGGCTGTATTGGCATGTTGAGATCCATAATTATTTCTTCGGGGTCCACCGGATCCCAGATTTGTCCTTTCTTATCCATGAATCTTGGCTGCCCATTTGGTAGGCTTGTCACCATGTAAATACTTGTGCAAATGCTCAAGTCTAATAGTCCCGGCATCACTCCTTCAGTTCCCGTAGTGTTATAACCATAGTTCTCGTATAAGTTCAAAATCCAGCTTCCTCCAAACATAGGTGTTGGAGCACCTGCAATTGCATTCCTGGCAAAAAGATTACAAAACAAATACCCAATATTACATGGCAACTGATTAACCATACAATATAAAATGAACAAGTCCATCAACTTAACAACTCCCTCACTTTGACCACGAGCTGTTATGGAATGACTAAGTAACCGATTAATGTATAGCAACAACGGGTCTCGTATTTGACTGCTTTTTGTTTTACTCGAGTTGAACCCTCCGGTTCCAATCCGCTCCCAAAATTCTTTCCTCGTTGCACCACTTTCCACGTCTTTACTTTCCTCGTTTGGGAAGGTATGGTATGCCGGCATTCCAGATACTGCTTCCTCCTCCATTTCTTGTTCCGTGTTGATCCCGAGATAGACACCGAACAAGGCAATGGATGTTTTGTGCCAATGTCCAGCAAGTCTGAATGAAACTGTATTATTATCCCAAGGATCAGAGTATTTCATTCTAAATTTGAAAGATGCTAAAAATTCAAGAGTTAGTTCATAAACGGAAGGTCTATTTTGTGAGAATAAACGCTTCCATTGGACACTCAATAATATATTGTATCTTTCTAGCTGTCCGACTACCACTAGTGTTTCTTCATCTGCTTGTAAGTGGGATCTTTCGACCCTTTGTAGTAGTCTTTGAAGTCTATCATGACACCATCTCTCGCGGCTCCCTTCAAAACGTAAGTAGGGATGATTCATGATCCTGAAATTTCAAAAATATGTTCATCTATACAAAACCAATTTCTTGAGCAGTTTCATGATGTTAGTGAAAATCATATGTTTTTCAAGACATAACATCATAATGATTCAACTCATGTTCAAAAATAGTTAAAAATTTATCATCCAAGGAAAAATTGTTGAACATGGGGGTGCGTTTTGTGAAACATGGGGGTGCGGTAAACATGGTAAGGCATGAAATCTTGACTCGAGCACGTGTGGTTATGTTTGTAAATCGTTGATTAAGCATGGGTTTAACATTTTCTTGCTTCTAAAAATCAAAGATTGTTCGTTTAACATTTTAATCATTTGTTAATAATTCAAGATACCCAAAAATATATTTTATGTTAATACCACTTGGGAACTCTTGAACATGACTAACAAATATTTCACCACGAATTATGAAGATAGTCTTGTGAATGATAAAAGAAAAAAAAACTAATTAGCCAACTAAACAAACAAATAACTAACGAAACATGCTAATTAACACTAATCTACTTACAAGAATAAACATGAATAAGTAGGTTGAAAGCATTCATCATTCCATAAAACGTTTAAGAACAAGTCTTTACACATAATTGCTAGGATTTCGGTTGTTTAGAGACCTAATCACCTAACTACATGTAAATGACTTTCATAATCAAAGGAATTAGTATACTAACCTTTTCATCAAACACTCTTGAAAGAACTCTTGAAAGGATGAACGAAAAATGGAAAACAAGATGAAAATGAGAGTGGATACGACTTTGCAGGGAATTGAGGTCGGTATTTATCATGCAAAATTGAAGATGAACAAGACAAAAGGCTAAAATATGTCAGCTTGTGTCATTTTTTGTCGAACACAAGGGCGTGCCTACTTGAGCACGGGGCCGTGTTCATGTGTCGTTGGTTGGTTTCAGTCTTTTGTTGTTCCGTTTTTCAGTTTCGCGCGTTATGTAATTTTCCCGGTTAAGTTTTATCACTTCCAAATCATCAGAAAAGATACGAAAATAATCCTAAAGTTAAATAACACAAGCCAAAATGAAAATTATAGTTCCTAAGGTCCTACGGTTACATGATACATTAAAAGCCGAGAATCTGGAACAGCAAAACCAGACTCTTTAACGCGCAACAGCGCACTTAGCACATCACGAAATGCTTCTAAAAGAAACCTCCACACATTTCGTGTGGAAGGTTCGGGATGGGATAGTGAGAAGTGCGGTTGCTTAATTCCGCAAGTTGCCGGTTAATGGAAATGAGTTCCTCGCTCATCTGTGAAATTTTTGGATAAGTCCAGCTAAGCGTTGGGATGCAGCGAGGTTCATTTCAGTCAGTTGCTTGATTAGTTCATGCAGCTTGAAGAAATATTCTTGAGTCGTTGGTTCTCGTGTTTCAGAACGCGGTTTCTTCGCAGGATTCCAGTTGAAACTTCCGTGACATGATTCTTTCATTTTTCAGATGTTTATAAACAGAAGTGAGTGTGATGAAAGAATGGAACAAGTGTGGTATTATATACAGGTCATGGAAAGTGGATACGGGGGCGTGCTTGGCTAGGCACGACCCCGTGCTTGTCAGAATTCGTCTTATATTCGACGTGCAACGTTCTAGAGTTGTTAGCGGAGATCGTGGAAAGAAATTTTTCAGAGACACGGGGGCGTGCTTGATGAGGCATGACCCTGTGCTTGTGGGATCCTAAAAATTGTTAAGAAGTAAGAATACTTTATGTACAGGTGCTGCGTTTAAGTTTCAGGTCTTCGCCATGACCCTTCCCCATACTTAGTTTTCATCAGGATGGAGGTATAATTCCTCCGAGGGAATTTTGATTGGTCCATCGTTATACGGTTTCAAACGATGACCATTTACTTTGAAACTTAAACCTTCGTGGTTATAAATTTCAATGGCACCATTGAGAAACACATTTTTGATCATATAAGGTCCAGACCAACGTGATTTCAGTTTTCCGAGAAACAAACGTAGATGAGAGTTATACAATAAGACATGTTCTCCTACATGAAATCGTTTTGTGTTCTTTAATCGAATGTCGAGGAGTTTCCTTGTCTTTTCTTTGTAAACCCTAGCATTTTCGTACGCTTGTTCTCTCAATTCCTCCAATACGTGAATTTGTAGGAATCATTTTTTTCCTGCAAGGTCTTGGTCCAGGTTTGTTGCTTTAAGTACCCAAAAAGCCTTGTGCTCTACTTCCACAGGTAGATGACACGACTTCCCATAAACAAGTTTAAACGGTGTTGTGCCGATGGGAGTCTTATAGACTGTTCGAAAAGCCCATAATGCATCATCTAACTTGATAGAGCAGTCCTTGTGATTTTGACCTACAGTTTTCTCAAGGATTCATTTGATGCCTCGGTGCCCATTCGCTTGTGGATGGTAAGCAGTTGTAAAGCGATGGTGAACTCCACAACGCGCCATTGCTCGTTCGAGCTGATTGTTACAGAATTGAGTTCCTCGGTCACTAATTAGAGCTTTGGGGCACCGAAACAAGAAAATATTTTTTTAAGGAATTTGAAAACGTTTCTGGCATCATTAGTAGGTAGGACTGGAGCTTCAGCCCATTTTGAAACGTAATCAACTGCTACCAAGATCTAACGATTGCCAGATGACACCGGGAATGGCCCCATGAAATCAATACCCCATATATCAAATATCTCACATACTTGAACTAGTTTCGGAGGCATCTCATCCCGTGTTGAGATATCGGTTGCTCTTTGACATGCATCACAGGTGCGTACCATGTTGTGAGCATCTTTGAAGATCGTGGGCCAGTAAAATCCAAAGTCAAATACTTTCTTAGCTGTTAAGATTGCTCCATGGTGTCCTCCGGTGGGTCTTTCATGACAGTGCCTTAGAATTTGTTCTGCTTCTCTTCCGTATACGCATCTTCGAATGAGTTGGTCTACACCGATTCTGAATAGATACGGATCTTCCCAATAGTAATGTTTGATATTAGTAAAGAACTTCTTCTTTTGTTGATAAGTCATTCCTTTGAGAAGGATTCCGCTTGCTAAGTAATTTCCAAAATCGGCAAACCAAGGATGTTCATCGATTGAGGATTGAATGTGCATAAGGAATTCATGAGGAAAGTTGTCATTTATTATGGCTTGCTCAGTTTGTGAAGGACTTGAATCCTCGAGACGCGAGAGATGATCAGCCGCTACATTTTTTGCTCCTTTCTTATCACGAATTTCAATGTCAAATTCTTGAAGCAGAAGGATCCAACGAATCAATCTCGGCTTTGCATCTTGTTTGTTGAACAAATAACTAAGGGCTACATGATCGGTGTAAACAATTGTTTTTGAAAGGATTTGATACGAGCGGAATTTGTCAAATGCGAAAAGTACCGCAAGAAGGTCTTTTTCGGTGGTGGTGTAGTTTTCTTGTGCATCGTTTAGGGTTTTGCTCACATAATGAATTGGATGGAATTGCTTGTCTTTCCTTTGTCCTAATACGGCTCCTACCGCGAAATCGCTTGCGTCGCACATGAGTTCAAATGGTAGCGTCCAATCTGGGGAACCATGATTGGAGCGGTTACCAGCCTCTCTTTAAGCAATTTAAATGCACTAATGCATTCTGTGAAGTCGGCTTGGATCGATAAACATCCGAGCATGTTCTTAACGGAAGGATAAACAGCATCAAACCAAAAGTCAAACAATAACACGAACTATAATTGAATGGTTTATTGATAAAACCTAACAATTACAAGCACGTTACAACATAAGAATCAAGAGTGTTAGCAAGGGGAAGATCGAGCATGAACTCCCTTCTCATCCGGCAGCCCTAGGCTCCCGGCAGACTCCCTTTTAGATCCTTTATCTCTCTACACATTAAAACTGGTATATATAGGCCTCGGCCCATATTAGATGCGACTGGGCCATTCGTGCATTGGACCATGCGTATGGTTCAATCGTACGACTGGACCATGTGTATGGTTCAATCGTATGATTGGACCATACTTATGGTTCAGTCTTACGATTGTCCCAATCGCATCTCTCAGTCACACGACTGGTCCATTAGCATGGTTCAGTCGTACAACTGACTCTCATTTGCATATGCTCCTGCGAATGACCCAGTTTCATGTGTTTACAACATATCAGGTGTATTACATTAAGCCTAGACTATCCGACAAGCGACGTACACACTATATATGCTCCAACAAATTCCCCCTTGGACGTTTCTTGCGAATAGTAGATAACATCTCTTACAATCTTCAGTCAATCTTTGCTCTGGTTTCCAATAGAATCAAACGAAAAACCATATTAGCCAATGTTGCCGATCCGTCAGGTTGCTATAGTATCCCTGAAAATGAATTGAGGCACAACATCTTTCGTTTACTTTACAGAACACCATCATAGCAGCAAGATTCCCCATATGACTGATTTTTCCAGATACTGACATGAATAGTTTTCCATTGCTTCAACCTTCACACAGGCTAACCTGATTAACATCATAACCTGCAGAAATTCCCCCTCACATTCAGCATATCCCAATATATAGACATTGTGCTCTCCTGGCGTCTTCACACGGTGTATTGGGCAAAAGGTTGAAGGTTCCAATCCACAGCTGACAATATCAAACAAATCAGCATGCATGTAGATTCATCATCAGAAACCTGCTCACATCATCATTTTCTGATTGCGTCTTCAATTTTTTTATACATGGATTCCCCCTAAGAATGAGAATCCTCTTTGTGCGGATAGATATAACTTGATTGGCCCATAAGTAGTCAGAGGCTCCTGACTACCTCATAAAATCAGCACCAACTGCTGACGTCTTCTCTTCTCTCTTTCGTGTTCCAACTACATTCACCTACTCTGGAAGTTTGACGAATAATGGGGTATACATCGAACTTATTTGACAAAAGAAACTCAGGGTGAATATGCTTTGCCCATCCTCACATCTGTGCAAAAAGTAGTTCCAGACTCTTTTTTTGGTCTGGAACAAATGCGGATGAGTCAATGCAGATGGCTCATTCGTGCGATTGAACATACGGCTGGTCTAGTCTCACGATTAACATACGACTGGTACAGTCGTACGAATGGTCCATTCGCATAGTCTAGTCGTACGAATGGTCCATTCGCATGGCCTAGTCAAATGATGGGTCTGCACACAGATTTTCAGATCTGCAGCCGCCAGGGCTGCCCAAAACCTTAATCTGACGAATTTTACATGAATCGAAACAAAGTAGGCATCATCAGATTCGAAAGGGTGATCAGAACGTGGTTTCAAGTTCAATTTTAACATAGAAACACCACACGTAACAAGATCTGAGCAAAACACGAAGTGGTTTAGCGTCAAGATCTAAAATTTGAACCATAAATCAAGAGCTCGGTTGCTAGAATGATTGTTAGATCATTCCAACAGTAACCTGGCTCTGATACCAATTGTGAAGTCGGCTTGGATCGATAAATATCCGAGCATGTTCTTGACGGCAAGATAAAAAACATCAAACCAAAAGTCAACAATAACACGAACTATAAGTGAATGGTTTCATTGATAAAACCTAACGATTACAGGCTCGTTAAAACATAAGAATCAAGACTCTTGATAAGGGGAAGATCGAGCATGATCTCCCCTCTCATCTGGCAGCCCTAGGCTCCCAGGCAGACTCCCTCTTAGATCCTTTATCTCTCTACACATTTAAACTGGTATATATAGGTCTCGGCCCATATTAGATGCGACTGGGCCCATTCGTACGATTGGACCATGCGTATGGTTCAATCGTACGACTGGACCATGCGTATGGTTCAATCGTACGACTGGACCATACTTATGGTTCAGTCTTATGAATGTCCCAATCGCATCTCTCAATCGCACGACTGGTCCATTAGTATGGCTCAGTCGTACGATTGAGTCTCATTTGCATATGCTCCTGCGAATGACCCAGTTTCATGTGTTTACAACATATCAGGTGTATTACATTAAGCCTAGATTATTCGACAAGCGACGGACACACTATATATGACTATATATGCTCCAACACATTCGTCAGAAAATATGAATTATGCGTCTTTCTCGAGAAGTTGAGTCATTGGTCGAGCGATTTTTGAGAAATGTTTGATGAAACGACGGTAGAATCCTGCATGACCTTGGAAACATTTGATATCTTTCATGGTTGTAGGATGTGGAAGTTTAGAAATAGTGCTGACTTTGGCTTGATCAACTTCAAGACCTGCACGAGAGATTTTGTGTCCTAACACTATTCCTTTCGTAACCATGAAGTGGCACTTTTCCCAGTTTAAAACAAGGTTAGAATCTTCACATCTAACTAGCATCTTTTCCAAATTTTCAAGACATTGCTCAAATGAGTTTCCAAAGATGGAGAAATCATCCAGGAAAACTTCCATTGAGTGTTCAATCATGTCATTAAAAATTACTACCCTGCATCTTTGAAATGTAGCAGGAGCATTACACAATCCAAAGGGCATTCGCCGATAAGCAAATGTGCCATATGGACAGGTGAATGTCGTCTTCTCTTGATCTTCGGGAGCAACAGGGATTTGAAAATAACCTGAGAAACCATCCAGGAAACAATAGAACATTTTTCCAGATAATCGCTCAAGCATTTGGTCAATGAAAGGAAGAGGGAAGTGATCTTTCCTTGTGGCGTCATTGAGTTTGCGATAGTCTATGCAAACTCTCCATCTGGTAACCGTACGAGTGGAAATAAGCTCATTCTTCTGGTTAGTTACAACAGTCATTCCTCCTTTCTTTGGAACAACTTGGACGGGACTGACCCAAGGTGAATCAGAAATAGGGTAAATCAAACCGACATTTAGTAGTTTGATTACTTCTTTCTTCACCACCTCTTGCATGTTCGGTTTTAAACGTCTTTGAGGTTGAATGACGGATTTAAAGTTCTCATTTATCAATATTTTATGAGTGCAAAAGGATGGATTGATTCCCTTTATGTCCATGATTTTCTATGCAATTGCTCGTTTGTGTGCCTTAAGAACATTGAGCAACTTTTTCTTCTCATCAATTGATAAGGCAGATGAGATTATGACAGGAAGTTGAGTTGTGTTTTCAAGAAAAGCATATTCGAGATGAGATGGAAGTTCTTTGAGCTTTAAAACTGGAGGGTCTTCTATAGAAGGTTTGGCTTTTAGTTCTAGGTCTTGCTCAATGATCTCAAATGCTTCTTGATGAAATGATGTTTCATCAACTTCAAGTTCTTGAATGATTTGGTTCTCACAAATGGGTTCGGTGATTTGGACTTCTATTAGTTAAGTGTTGCAAGCTTCATTTTGAAGAGTTTTCTCCAAATGACAACTTATGATTGAATTGCAAGCATCAACATAATAGAGTGAGTCATCATGATGTTGAGGGTGTTTCATGGATTGGCCTATATCGAAAGTTACTTCCTCCTCGTCTACTCTAAGCGTGAGTTTGCCTGTTCAAACATCAATGAGGGCTCGAGCAGTCGCTAAGAAAGGTCGACCTAGGATAAGTGGAACCTTTTTGTCTTCATCCATGTCAAGGATCACAAAATCAACAAGAAATACGAATTTGTCAATTTTAACTAAGAGATTTTCAATGATGCCCCTCGGATATTTGACAGAACGGTCAGCTAACTGGATGCTCATACGGGTAGGTTTAGGTTCACCTAGGTTTAATTTTTCGAAAACCGCATAAGGCATAAGGTTAATGCTTGCACCTAAATCAACTAACATGTTACTGACAGAAAGATTTCTATTAGGCAAGGTATGGTGAAACTTCCTGGATCAGTCATCTTTTGAGGTAGTTTGTTTTGAAGAACTGCATAGCATTCCTCATTCAAAACTACGTGTGATAACTCTTCCAGTTTCTTTTTGCTTGACAAGACACCTTTTAGAAACTTAGCGTAGTTTGACATTTGTGCTAAGGCCTCCACCAAGGGCAGATTGATGTGGAGTTGCTTGAACAACCCAAGGAATTTGCCATATTGTGCCTCCATTCTTTGTTGTCTCAAACGACCTAGATATGGAGGTGGTGGAACATAAGGTGGTGGTGGAATGTATTTCTTGGCTGGTCCTTCAATAACAACAGGTTTCTTTTGCTTATCACTCGCATTACTTGGAGTTTCGATTTCTACCTCTTCAAGGATGGGTTGTAATGCGGGTGCATCACCTTGAGTGGTTTTGCCACTCCTGGTGGTGATGGCTTTGACTTGAGCATTAGGGTTTGTTACAGTGTTGCTAGGCAAAGCTCCTTGAGGTCTTTCAAATAGCTGTTGTGCTATTTGACCTACTTGGTGCTCTATGGTTTGCAATGATGCTTTGTTGCTTTTGATGTCAGCTTCTTTTCTTTGGAACCTCTCCTCATTTCTTCGATCAGATTTCTGGATGTACTCATCTGTGGCTTGTGTGGTTAACAACAACTGCTGCAATAAGACTTCCATTGATGATGCTCCACGGTCTTGGTTACTACTGCTTGGACCTTGGTATGGTGGTTTTTGTTGTTGGTAAGGTGGCCTTCGGTTGAATCCAGATGATTGTTGGTTATTACCAGCATCTCTGTAATTCGAGTTGCTTCTCCAATTTGAGTTGTTGTTGTATGAGTTGTTTGGGCCTCCTACGTAGTCAACATCTTCAACCATCATAATCCCCTGTGGGCATTCGTTGGTCTTGTGTGAATTTCCACATGTGTTGCATCGAATTTTTTGGTTAGAGATTCTAATTGGGCCACAATTAGGGTTTCAGAGTCTACTTGATGAATACCTTTAGAACTAGGCTTGGTTCTTAAGGGATTGTAAGCAAAGCTCTTCTTAGCTGCTCTTTCTAAGGCCTGGTATGCTTCCGTTGGCGTGACACTTCCAAAATCTCTTCCTGCACTTTGGTCTACCGCTTGCTTGTGGGCTCCGCTGATTGCATCGTAAAAGGTTTGACACTACAGCCACAGATCAAGTCCGTGATGTGGGCATCTTCGAAGGAGACTTTTATATCTCTCCCATGCTGCGTGTAATGATTCATTGTCGTCCTGGCGAAAACTTGTGATGCCGCTTCTTAGTTTCGCAGTGCGATCGGGTGGAAAGTATTTCAAAAGGAATTGTTTAGCCATTTCCGCCCATGTGGTGATGGAACCAGGCGGAAGTGAATCAAGCCAATCGATGGCTCAGCCTCGAAGTGAAAATGTAAAAAGTGTTAGTCGAATGGCACCGTCTGAACAGTTATTGATTTTGAAGGTAGCACAGATACGAAGGAATCGTGATATGTGAGCATTAGGATATCGTCTAGTAACCCATGGAACTGAATAGAGTTTTCTACAAGTTGGATAATACTAGACTTAATCTCAAAATTGTTAGCCGCTATTGCTGGTTGGACAACACTAGACTCATAACCATCTATTGATGGTGTGGCATAGTGTGTCATCTTCATTTCCTCGCCTTGGTTAGCCATGTCTTCTTCGGATGGTGTATCTTCCAAAATTTCTTCTTCAATGACTGGTGCTGTTTGTTGTGATCTTTTGCGTAATTTTTGACGAAAAAGTCGTTCGGGTTCCAAAAGAGGCGGAACAAGTTCAGAACTAGACGAGTTGGACATACACTAACTTAAAGAAGCATAAACTAACTAAGACTTAAAATGAATCAGGCAAAAGTAACTAAACTAACTAGGGCAAACTACCTAAAAATAAATATGAAGTTTAAACAAAAATATATTAACAAGTTATATATAAGATAGTCAAAATTTAGTTTGTTTTTCAAACTTCTGTGTGTCCCCAGAAACGGCGCCAAAATCTTGATGGGTGCGGATAATATATATATTTGGATAAAGATTTATTGCACAGATTCAGTTTTAATTGGTTATTACTAACACTAAACCACACACACAAAAGGCAAGTGTACCTGTCGTATGGTATTATAGTGTTGGTAAGAACCGAGTATCAATCCGTGGACACACGAAGCCTACTCAACAACCCTCATAATTGACTATCAGTTTTAGGTTTTAAAAAATGATAAGTTTAACATAATAATGATAAATAAAGACAGATAAAGATAAATTGAGACTTTTGGTGATTCTTTCAGTGAAGTAAGGTTGTTATCCTAATTTAGATTACACTTATGTAACTGTGATGAATTGTGCGTGTGATTAAAGATATTTAATAATGTAATTATGTTAATGTTTATAAAGATGAGCTGGCGCGATTTCTCGTCTATCCTGTTGTCGTAGTGACTTGATCATGTCAGGCTGAGTTTTACTGCTCAGATCAAAGTCCTAGTAATGTAGGTAAATCTTGTGTGACCTATTTGACATACGATTTCTGAAAACATAACTTAATGTTAAAAACAGAGTTGATCAGGTTCCTTCCTAACATAACATTAATTTTAGAAAACCGTAACAATTACTGAAGTTTCCAAACTAATAAAAGGGAACCCACAAATGATCAGAAAGTTAAAGTGATATGATTTCTAATAACCATTTCAAGTTCATTAGCCATGGATTTATTATGAAGACCAGTTTCGCAAATGAAAGTTGATCATACGGTTTTTCAGCTTTGTATGACGATCACAATCACAAACCATAAATTTATAACTTCCCGTTCAAATGTAGATGCTACCCATCAATAGTTTTCCCAAGACCACCATAACATTAACATAATATTTATCACACCATTAGTTCATCACAAATTACATAAGTTTCATCCGATTAGGATGATAAAAAGAGTTTAGCTCATAATGAGCTTAAACATAAAAACATATAACAAAGAAGATAGATATGTAATCATCGGTGAAATAGAACAATCAAACCAATAATCCATAATGGATGGCGTTTAGACGATCCCGAGCTTCTTCCAATTATTATATGCACTTCCCGAGCCTCCAAATGACCTTGAAGTCTTGATTCCCGAGAGAGTTCTGCAGAGTAACTCTCCCATCAAAGCTTGCCAAAAATGGTGAACTTAGGCTTTTATTTATAGGCTTTCTGGAGTGTTTAAGCACAGCCTCGTGCCTAAAAGGCACGACCCCGTGCTAGTACAATGCTTACGAAAGTTGGTCGGCTCGTACATGCAGGTTGTGTCGGGCACGGCCCCATTCTAAATGAGGCACGACCCCGTGTTGGAGGTGGGGCATGGCCCCGTGCCTAAAAGGCACGACCCCTTGTCTAATTTTAGGGGATAGTACTTTTGTCCTTGTCAGATGTCCAAACACGGGGGTGTGTTAATTTAGCACGGGGGTGTGATTCTGGCAAAGAATGGGGGCGTGCTTAAAGAGGCACGGCCCCATGCTTGGACTCCAAATCTCGAATTACTTCAATTTCTTGCTAAATATGCTTCTTTTGTCCATCTTGCCCTTTTAAACACCTGAAAACACAATTTAAGACTTTTAAGTACATTTTTGTCATTTTAAGGAAGATATTAAGGAATAACTGATGTGCTTTTGATAGGATATTTATATATAATTTGGAGCACATCATAGGCCAAGTAGGCACTACATCCACGCCTCATGCACATTCCCACCACCACCATCAAAATCACCTTCGGAATAGTTGTAACTCGATCATCGTAAATCGTCACCAAATCCCGTCAGGCGCTGTTAATCTGACCATCTTTTTGCGACACACAATGTTCGCCTCGTAGTTCGCTAACCAATCCATTCCAAGGACTACATCAAAACCGCCTAAGGTCATCATGAATTGTCTAAAACGAAAATTATGACTTTCTAGTTCTATGTCACAGCCTTCTATCATCTCAGAAATCCTGGTAGACTTACCTATGGGAGTTTCGACATTGAAGGGATCATCAATACTTCTACTCCTAATGGGCAACTAAGCATAAAAAGGCAGCAGAAATAAAACTCCTACTAGCACCAGAATCAAATAACATAGATGCAAGAGTTTGGTTAACTAGAAACGTACCTGACACCACATCGAGGTCCGTCCTAGCCTCATCCCGAGTCACCGTGAAAGCTCGGGCGCTCGCCTTCTACCTTCGGTCCAAGCAATATTCTTCTTCGCACCGGGACTCTCAGCCCTCGGCTTCTTGCAGTCCCTACTCATGTGACCTTCTCCACCATAGTTAAAACATATGGCCGCATGACAATCCTTTGCTATATGCCCCGTCCTCCCACACTTGAAGCATAAATTCGATCTCAACCTACATTCTCTGATATGCTCCTTTCCACATTTGCCACACCTCTTCGACCTCGCAGCAGATGTGACCACACGGCGGTCATCCACCCGTGCTTCTTGTTACTTGTCGGGGCACCACCCTGACCAAACCTCTTCCCATTCCAATTCCGGTCACCCCCACCTTTCTTACTCACCTCAGTGACCACCACTTCCTGCTCATCATATAGCCTCCCCGCCAGGTCAACCGCTGACCTGAACGTGCTTGGTTGGGCAGCGATCATGTGCCTGCGGATGTCCACCAACAAGCCCTGTATATACCTTTTGATCTTTCATGACAGCGGCGTCACATGATCCGGCACCAGCCATTGCATCTCATTAAACTTGGTGGTGTATTGCTGATGTGTCATTATTCCCGCCTCCAGCTGGAGGAACTCCCTTTCCACCTTATCCATCTCTCTATGAGGATAAAACTCCTCAATTACTAGCTTCTTCAACTCAAACCACCTCATTCTCCCAATTTCCTGACTACCCTCGGCTTGGAAAATGTTGTCCCACCAACCAGTCGAGTCCACAAACGAGTGGGCAGCACACTTCACCTTCGGGTTCTCTCGGCACTCGCTAATATCCAATACAGCCTCCATTTCCCTCACCCACCAGTGAGCAGCAGAAGCAGTGCCATTACCATCAAAAGTAAGGGGCTTGCATCTTTGAAATGCCCCATAGTTACAGCCTCATGTTGCCTCCGGTGCAGACTCTTCTTCCCCTTCTTCATCATCGGAGAGAACCGTCTAAGTTTCTGGTTGCTCCCGTCCTCCCGAGGACATGTTCCTCTCCCTTCTTTCTCCTTCTTGTACAACCTTAATCACTTTAGTCACCACAGATGGCAAGATCATCTGCATGACCCGGTGCGCCTTCTCCACGACAACCTCCTTCACTGAGGTTCTCAAGTTAGCACTCTCATTTCCGCCCTCTGGATGAGGGGTCTCAAGCTCTTCATGAGCTTCCTCTTCAGCCCTAGGTCTTCCTCTTGTGACCCATGGTTCAGCACCACGTCCACCACAACCTCCACCATGAGAAGCCTTAGAAGATCTACCACGAGCCATCTTCTAAGCACGGTATAAGATTCGAACACCAACACAGTCATTGAAGGTAATAGCTTAGTTTATGTCAAGTATAGTAAGTCCCTAATTATATTGGCCTGTTGTGATTAGCCACTTACTTTACTCTTCATACCCCAAGCATTTCCTATCCTGACTACATCAGTATCTAAATATACTAAGAGCACATAAACCACATAACATGCACACGTAATACCGGTTAACATTAAGAAAATACCTGATGGTACGCGGCTACTCGGACTGGCCTCCCATCCCTTCCGTACCATTTTTAGTTTAAGTTTAGGTTTCTTTTGAAATTTTACCCGTTTCACTTAAACTTTGGCTTTGATACCAACTTGTAAGGCCCCGTTCCAGGGACGCTCACAGCCGGTCAATCATCGCACATAAAACATATAATTACATTAGCATTATCAAAACATTGCGCGGAATCATTAAAGTAACTTTCCATTTCAATATAAATGCTTTTGCAAGTTAATACAACAATCATTATAAAACATCATTTGTTCACATTGCAATGAAAAAACATTATACAAAAGAATGCGATCCAAAATGAGCCAAGTAGTCGCCCCGTCCCATCCTCAGCAACCATTACCTACCAACTGGAAAATGCATAAAAGTCAGCATTGCTGAATGACTTCTAGTTTAATAAAATAAAATACTTTCACTTCTGTTTAAAACCTTCCTTTACATTCTTACGCGATCAAGCATCATACATACACATAGATAATCTTATTATTATCTTCATCTATTGTTCATCGCACGTTACTCGTTATCATTCATTATCTTCATTTATTCCTTTTTTTGTATCGTTCATTCCGTACACACATCATTAATCCGTAGTTTCATTCGGACCAATGCCATGTGCTTCACCCCACCGTCATGCATAAAGTGGGTACTGTACCGGAGTCTATAAATAGACTCCCATACATTGTGCTCGATGGCCTGACCACATTATGGGGGTAAGCATCAAGGATCCCATACGTATGGTCAATCGCACGGATTAGACCATAGTGTACATCCTTCTGGGGTAGCTAACCCACACACAGTTGAGCTAACACCCTTCATTGGGTGTGAACCTCCATACATTGCTTGCAAGACGTTTCTTTCATTCGTCCGTTCATTGATGCATGCATTCATCTTTCTTTACATTCACTTAACATTATCATAAACTTACGCTTTACGTTACATACTACTTTTCATTCATTTCATACTCATAACACATTAACCAGGGAATAAGACATAATAGGAATGTAAGATCAACATAACACATTCATACATAACATCACATAAATATTACATACCCCATCACACATCATCATAAACATCATGCATCATACATTAACATACATAAACATATTCACAACAAGCATAAGTCATTATAAAACATAACTGACCCACCGCAGGACAACAGGGGTTTGGGGGCGGCAGCCCCTGACAACGAGATCCTAGGGACAGCAACCCCTAGTGGGGTCCAAGGGGCAGCGCCCCTGGCTGGGGTCGCGCTGCCAGGTCAACATGAAATTTTTTTATTTTAACACTATTATATAGCACTTTTCCTTATCGAAAATCCAATCTTCTCATAAAAACCGCTTAAAATCTTGATCATCTAAAACATATATTTAGTATATATTTCCAGCCCAAACTAGTTAAAACCTTTAAAATAAGGGATCTATAACTCACCTATACTCGATGAGTAGCTTCTCAATCAAGCATTCAAAGCAAGGGTTGCACTACATAGCCTGCAGATAAGTTAACACTCAAAGGAGTTAATTTTTGCCTAATTTCATTGCTAATTTCGCTGCCAAATCAACAGTATCACTGCTAGTTTCACCAGCAGTTTCGCTGCTAGTTTCACTGGCATCTTCGCAGGCAGTTTCGGTGCCAGTTTCACCCAACTTTCGTTGGATAACCATGTTTGCGAAAGTACCTGCAAAACTATAGTTTCGTAGGAAGACCCATAGTTTCACTGGACGAATACATAATTTCGCTGGATGAACACCCAGTTTCGCATAACGGGCTGTAAATTACAAACCAACCCATTTTTGACCCAAAACTTCAATCTTTTACACCCAAAACCTTGGTTTATCACCTAATAAGCTATATATAAGCTTCTTACATGTTTTATTACATAAAAATGTGAATTTTGGATGAATCTTTGCCACTTTTAAAAACCCAAGCCCTAGAATCCAGGGTTACATCAATATGAATGATTAAATAATGTTTCTTACTTGGATTCATGACTTTTTCTTGTTGTTTGGATGCCCACGAACACCGATCTTCAATCCCGTGATCAACCAAGCCTTAAATCTTCAATACTCTCCACTTTCTCTCTCTACACTCTCTCTCTAAAAATTGATATTGAGTTGCAAATGAGAGTTGCTCAAGCTGATCCATTTATGTATACCATGCGTTCCCGGGACCTTAAACTCGCCAAACACATAACCCGTAAAGTGTACTCAGTCCATACTCCATTACCCGCTTATTTTCTTTAAATAATCTTGGCTAAGTCCATTATTTTTAATTGGCTCGTTTCGACTTTACTCCGGGCATTATAGCTTCTCAGGTCTAGAATCACCCTAATATAGTTTGAATTGGTTTGTGCTTATCCACCATTTCTCCTTGGTTCCTTGAACTCTCTTGCAAAGTATCTCATTTGGTTACAGTTATAAGATTTCACATTGCTTTTATCCAGTTCAAACTTTTCACTTGAAGCATTACTTGGAAGCTTTTTACTTGGCCTCTTGTAAAATTTTTTGGCCCTGTGAGTGAGAATAGCCATTTGCTGGACTATCTCCATGTACTCCAGAAAATCTGGATTGATGCAGTCCAAGTCTTTAAGAGTGAAGATAAAGTTGCCACAACTTTCATCAACAGACACAAAGGCATTAGCAGAGTTTGTATCTTAGAATGGGCTTCCTTGGATGTAGCTCTCCCTTAGTGTCTCCGAAAAGGTGATGAAAGGATCATTTTGTGAGTTGTCGGGTAGTAGATAAGATAATGTTGTGGTTCTATATAGTCCCTTTCAACCATATGAATGGCTGAACTCTACTGATTGTTAGAAGAGCTGCCTAATGAATTTTGCATGTTCATCTCCATCTAGTATCCATTAAGGATACCATTCAGCTTTGTAAGAGTAAAGGTTGAGAGGTTTTCAGTTCTTTTAATGGCAACATAGTACTCAGTCCATTGTTTGGGAAAAGAGAACATGAACTTCCTCACAATATCCCTATTCTCAAGTTTTACTCCAAAATCCATTAGAGTATCCACAATCTCAACATATCTTAAGTATTGTTGAGTCACGGTTTCACCTGTCTTGTAGGTGAAGTTCTCAAAATACTGCTTCATGAGGTCTTTCTTGTTTTCTTTGGCTTCCTCAAACCCATCATACATAAGCCTAAGTGCATCCCACAGTTGCTTTATAGTTTTGCACTTATTGAAGCCCTGTATATGTAGTCAGGAAGAAAAGTTTGGAGACCAATCATGGACTTCTGATCTACATCAACTTTCTTCCGCCTTCCTTTGAGTAGTCGGTCACTTCCTTTCGAATCATATAATAGCCATGGGCAGCTGAAGTGGTACTTGGAACATGAGGTCCAACGACAATAGATCTCCACATCCTATTATCTTGAGACTTGATGAAGCCTTCCATTCTTTAGAACCAAGTATCAAAGTCATCACGAGTGATGAGTGGAGATTTTATCATGATACCGGTTTCCATGTCAGCCTTAGTAAGAGTTGCTATTTAAGTTGTTAAGTGTTTTGTGAAACTAAAGGATTTAAGATGGTGAGATCTTATAATCAAGAACTTAAAATGATCTAATACAATTAGGACCATTGAAGGGGGTCAACACAACAGTTTCACAATGAAGAAAGACTTAGAATACTTAAGAGATTAAATAGAGAACTAGCTAATGGTGATACTAAGAACACAAGTAAAGAACAGAACAAGAACAAGATAATATGGTTTTCAAGAATGATGTATATTGCTCTCAAGTTCTTACAAATCTTACAAAGCATGATCTAAATATAAGGACTTGAGATACTTTATACTACATTCTACAACCATGCATACTTTGAAGGCCGACTGAAAACATTAGTCTAGACAATAAGATTAATATATAGTCAAAAGACAAATTTTCTTTTGACTTGTGACTATGACATGTCATAGCTCACATCCTTATCTATTACAAAAAAGATAAAGGTACAAAAGTAGAAAGTTATAAAAAAAGACTTAATCTACAGTTTGGCAAAAGATTTTACTTTTTACTACTCATATAAGTTAGTGAGTCATCAATGACGACAGTAAAAAGTGGTTCAACTTTTGTCAAAAGGTGTTTCAGAAAGAGCATGTATTTTCTGTCTTCAGAAGAAACAGTCTTTGGTTTAAGAAGATTTTGTCTTTGAAGCTTCGGAAGACTTCATCTTTAGCTTTGAAAGATATGGTCTATTTAGCATAATTCACTTAGTAGTATTGAATCTTTCAAAATAACTTCTTTGTACTTCACATGTGTGCATACTGAGAGCTCTTTAGTTGCATTATCTTCTAAGTGTAATCCTTACAATTGATGTTTCTTATGCTTAGATGTGTGATATTCATCACTCATATGTCTGTCAATTAACCTGAAGCTCCTTATATTCCAATTATGCATTTATTACCTTCATGCAATTAATTCATAATTTCAACAATTGATATCGTTGTCTATTCTAACTAATAAAGCAACTGAATTAGATTAATATTATATGAATTATTATTATTATTATTGTTATTATTATTATTCTTATTATTATTATATACAATATCATTCCCCAGATTTGTTTATTAAGGGTTATGTTGATTAAGTTTGGGTTAAATAAAAATAGGAAAGGAAAGTCTAGGGTTTGAAATAAATAATTTTCAAATTAAAAGGAATTACTTTTAAATAGTTTAGGGTCCTAAGTGTTCATATTACAAGCTATACATAAGCTCTTTCACCTCTCGACCACCTCCCCCAACCCTACCAGCATCGTTGCCTTCACAACCAAGGTCTAGTCACCTTTTTTTCATCCATTAAATCCTTGTGTTTCCACTATAAGCAGTGGTGTGACAAATTTGTATTAGATCCATTGTCTATAGAGAATTACGTCAAACATTTGACAAAGACTATAAACTAAGTATCCACATCTAGTGCACATAATAGGACTATACGTGTATTGAAATGCATGTGAATTTTCAATTTATATTGTGTTTGGTAGCAACTTTTATGTTATTTGCATTGTCTGTTTGTACCTTGAGGAAGCATTAAGTAAGTTCATCCGGTCGTTATGCATTTAACGTATTTATAGTATGGATTAATAAATGTTACTATGAGAATTCGTCCAAGGATTTAGGTTGTTAAGCTAGTCTTTCTTTCATGTGTCTATTTGTGCCACATTTCTATAGACGCTTTTATTTACAACTTGTTAGGTGAATCATCGGAGACAAACATGTGTGTAACATGACATGATTAGACAAGCGACGCAACGTACTCTAGACAGATACATACTCTTTTGGATTTCCGACTATACAAAATGAATTCCTTTGACTATTCGTTACTCAAATGAATGATTTCTCAATTGATTCCTTTGTACAACTTTGGTTAATTAACATTCGGTTAGTGACGCTATCCTTGATCCTCCGATCATGGATATCACTCTGTACTTTATAAGATGACTTAGCTCGAGGAACAAAGAAATTTTCAATTACGAATGCACACGTAATAGTAATTTGCAATGCATGCTAAGTTCAGAAAATATTTCATGAGGTATCAATCATAAAAAAACTTAAAATCTATACCTTGGGACACTAGACTCTTAGTCCTTATAAGACTTTTATAATAGTGAGGAAACATCTTTAACCTTTACTCTTATGTAATTCTAATCTGTCTTGAGGCTTCACAGGATTCATATTGTGACATTAGTCCTAGTCCCTATGAGATGTTGCTCTTTCTAGCACTTTAGTAGCTAGCAATTGACTATTTGTTTAGAATGTACATGGTCTTCAGAGATATGTAGTAGAGTGATGATACTCCCTATGATTATATTACCTTGTACAATGGATTGATATTGAAACTAAGAGCATCAGCAATTTGAATGTTTTAGCAGTATGCCTTGAAGAAGTAATCGGATATCACGTAACCAATTCAAGCACTGTTCTCGGTATATCATGGATGCGGTGGGAACACCACGAGAACCCATTATATAAGAATCACTGGTATACTAAGAATGTGCATGAACTGGGATATGTGATTATTTTAATAGATTGTAGTAGGAAATGGAGGAAATGATAACGTAATAGGAGATGATACTAAAGAGAAGATTGGTTATACAAAAAAGGAATCATTGACATGCTAGTCAAAAGAATATGATAGAAGAGGAGGAGAAATAGGCCTAACCAGAGGATGAATGCCTTAGTTATAATTGTAATGTGTGTCCTAGGCTGAGACAGGCACCAGAGCAAGTTGGGAACATACATACTCAAGAAGTGGCCATCACCAGAAATTATGGGACTGGGGAAACTATGGAAATCAACTTCCTGCAAATCATAGAAATACAGCATGTAGTTGCGCATTTGTGATAGAAACGGAAATGTTATAACGTTTATTGATCATGTTTATCTCTTGTTTAGGGTTGTTTGATTGGCCCGGTTCGGGTATCAGTGAGTAACCATGTGTGTGGGTCACTGTGTGTGTTAGTGTGTGTGTCGCATGAGTGAGACACAATTGCAGCCTTCGGCTGTTGTGGCGTGCTTATTGTATATATATGTGTGTAGAGTTTAAATTTTATATGATTGTGAGGGCCATGTGTATATGCATGGATGAATGTAATGTGTGTGTGGTTTAAAGTATAAAGGTGTGTGTGAACCATATGTCATGTGTAGGTTGAGAATGTGTGTATAATTATGAGAGTGTGTATGTAATTGTGAGTGTGTATATATATATATATATATATATATATATATATATATAATTGTGAATATATAGTGTGTATGTGTGAAGATATGTGTGTATGTGTTAGTGTGTATATATACATATCTGTATGTGTGAGTTATATATACATGTATGTGTGTATGTCAAATGGAACATAATGGTTGTATTTTTGACAGCTTGTTGTTGAAAAAATCAATCATTTTGTATGGGTAATAAGTTGGTCATACGAAGTCCAAAATGGCCGAATTTGAAGTCTAAAACTAAGTTCAAAGGGTATAATTTGTAACCTATTAGTATCGTGAAAAACCATGAAGTTTCAGGCCCCAAACAGTTAATACAAATATTGGTTAAAGCCAAATTTTCTGGCAGCTTGTTTGGCCGGACTTTAGAATCATAGATCTCTCTTAATTTTCATTAAAATGGTGTGATTTTATCCGGAAGTGTTATAACATGTGTTATCTTTAAATTCAAATCGGTCTCGCTTCATTTGTTTAACGTTTCAACTTGAAAACTGATTTTACAAAATCTGTGTGCAAAGAGTAAGGTGTCTTAATTGAATACTTTTTGAAATTTCTAAATTAAGGGTAATAATTTAAACAACTATAATGACGTGATGATGGGATATAAAGATTAATAATATGAATAATTATTATGTGAGTGAGTGAAAAAATATGAATGATAATAACATCGCGTTGCGATTGGGTTATTTAGCTAGGTAAAGAAAAATATAAATGTATATATACATTAGTGTGTACATATGAAATAACTATTATATATATATATGTGTGTGTGTGTATGTGTGTGTGTATTGTGCGAGTTGCCCGAGAAGCTCGAACCAACCTGTGATAGACCAGATGTATTACCATGTTTAATAGACGTGTTTATAAGATCAATTATCTTTTTATCAATTGTGTTTTATTGTTTGGTTCGCTCTTACTTCTAGAAGCTTGACATGCTTGTTGTAGCTCGTATGAATTCAATGTGAGTTTTGTGGCCCCATTTTCTTTCAGTTATTTTATAAACATCAAGGGGAAAAAATTATGCTCAACATTGTCATGCTTTGACATTAATTATTAATTTGGGACTATGTCTTATTATTTTACAAGTGTTATATCGGTACATGCATGAGTTTTCTATGTGATTCTTTATTCATAAGTATTTAACTCTAGTGTTGGAGCCGACGAACAGGTATTGATGGTACTATTGGGCTGACACCCCCACATTTATTTGTTGGTATATTAGTTGGGATTGACAGTGGTCACGAATGGACCTAGGGTGAATATGTTCCGACAAGATCTATGTGTACGTCACAGGTTTAGTTGTAAGGCTCATGTTTACATGTGATATTGCTTGCTTATAATTATATACACTCATGTCCAACAAACTTTTACACAACATTAATTTTGATTTATTATTTAAACTTGCAAACTCACTAATCATGTGTTGACCTTTTGAGTATATATTTTCTGGTAATAATTATCGAGGATAGCTAGAGTCGATTCTTTAAAGATGACCCTAAGGAATACATTTTTATACTTGCTCTACTGTTTCAAACAATTGTGTTTATTTCATGTTATCATTGTTGGACATGTTTACCTTGATTTGTTCCTGGGTTGTGCGATTCACAATCATTATACTTGTTTGAATATGTTTATCGTGGAATTTACTATCTGCGACACAAGTGTCTATTAACTATAGATGTGCTATAACAATCTCGTCCATTACATACTCATGTTTCTGCTATAAGTGAGGGTGTGACAAAAAGATTGTTATGAACTATTTTAGGCATAAAATGGATGAATCAATGATTGAATAGGATGACGTATTGGTTGTTGGACACTACTTTCCCGAAACAGAACTTTGTTGATGTGCCTTATCTAATTTCATGAATTAAGCCATGCTAGGTTGATTGTTAAGAATGTTAAGGAGTTAGAATACATTAGTTGGATTGTATGTGATGTTGGAATATTAGGCAATCAAGGATTCATAAAGGAAATTGTGCAATGTGATGAGTTTATGTTAGAAGGCTATGGATTTGTTCTTGGATTGTACTATTTCATTAATACGTATGTTTGATTATATGATTAGTATGAATTATGTTTGGGCATACGATGATGATCATCATACACACATGTGAGTCTAACGCCCCTACTTAGTAGGATGGGCAGAGTTTACTGTATGAATTTGCTTCACATGGCATGTAGTTCGTGATTAAACTCAATGTCTGATTAGATTGTAGGGAATTACTTTTAATTGTATTGAGCTTGATGATTTATGTGGTTTGCGTGTGTTGAATGATAAGCTATGCTAGTATTATGATCTTGCTAAAACTTAAGGTTTATTATGTGATATACATGAATGGTTTTACATGATAATCATGGATAATGAGTTATTACTTAAGCAAACAAGATTTCACTTAACATGTCACCATCGAGTCAAATGGGTCAATTGGGTCAACGGACATGTTTTCCAAATCACTTAAATCAACGTGTTTGAGTGAGAACTAAGGGTTTGTTAAGCTATTTTGGTTACACGTACTCATGTACTCAAGTGTTCTAGGTAATCTTTGATGGGTTGTCTTTCTAGTCATTATTGGGTTTTCTTTTCTTATCTGCTTGCATATTATGTGAGTTCAATGCCCTACTTTTACACACTCTATTTTGGGGGAGAACGCATATTTTTACGAATGCTTAAACTCTTATAAGTTATGTATAGTATAACATAGTGTGATATACCATTGAAGCCCTTACACTTTCGAATCGTTTATTTTGAAAACTAGAAGGAAATCTTGGGTAACACTATTGGGTCTGACAAGCACCACCCCTATGACCGGAAATCAAGCGGGGTACAACATTGTCCTAAAAACTAACATCATCACAACTTGGCATGTCGTGGTGGAAGGCAATCAAACAAATACGATAGGGTTTGATCGTGAAATTACTAGTGTTACTAATTAATAAATTAGACGGGCTACATATTTCAATAAACATGCTTATGTTTTACAACCACTATTGTTTATGATTACCTATAAACTCTTGAACTCACCAACCATTGTTTTAACACCTCAGTACGCTCTTCAAAGGTCGTTATTTACAACTACATCCAGGAGCATACATGGGCCAACCATGCTTTTGAACATTTTTTTGTTTACATTGGACTTTTATGCATACATTAACATTGGTTTGTGCATGTGTTACATATTTATATTTAAATACTTTGGGTTTGAAATATTTACCAAACGCTTCCGCAACATTTTTAGTATTTAAACTTTGATGTTTGTTTTAAAGTTTCATATATAGTCATTCAAAGTAACTAACGACTTAGATCATAATTTGTTCATACGCCTCGCCCCACATGTGGATTTTGAGGGTGTGACAAATGAGTCAGCAACCACACGCCTACCTTTAGTTGAACTTATCCATATTAGCTTCTAGTGAGCCTCTATGAAAGGTATGGCAGTCCATTAGGAGGACGACTCACCAAACACATGTTCAAACTCAATGATTCATTATATGACATGTGTCAACACCCTAGATGTCGCATGTAAGGCCTCGTTCTCGGGACGCTTACAGCTGGTCAACCATTGCACATAAAACATACATTTGTAGTTATTTTACAAAAACATTCGCAGCAGAAACATTCAAAAATAGCATTTCATTTCATGATAAAAACTTTGCAAAATAATGCATCGTTTGTCTGTTACAAAATTACATTGTTGTATTACATCACAAAAGCTTTATATATAAATGGATGCCATCCAAAAGAGCTGAGCAACTACCTCGTGTCATCCTCAGCAATGCTCACCTGCCAACTGGAAAATGCATAAAAGTCAGTGTTGCTGAGTGAGGTCTTGTTTTACAATAAAACATACTTTTCTTTCGTAAAACCATCTTTACTTTCTTTCAAAATCATACTATACTTTACATTCGTTCATGATCATACATCATACGTACATACAAATAATATATTCAATATCTTCTTTAATCTTTAATGTCTCATTCTTTACTTTTCTTTCCTATCATCCATAAACCCTTCCCTTCTGTTCATGGTACTGAACCTAGGCCCATCATAGACCTTCTATAACGGTGCATCGCACCTCGTGGTCATAGTACCTAGGTTAAAGTTTAGGTTTACTATGCAATACCTTTTTGTTCATGATTCTGGAGCTAGGCCTCTCAAAGACCTTCTATAAAGGTGCATCGCACCTCGTGGTCACAGTACCTAAGGTATGAATGTACATGTACCATTGCCATTAGCAATACCTTTCTGTTCATGGTTTTGGACCTAGGCCTCTCATCGACCTTCTATAACGGTGCATCGCACCTCGTGGTCACAGGACCTAAGGTATGCAACAATAGTTCTATGCAAACGGTCAATCACAAAGAAAGACCTCGATGTGCATGCCATGCCTACAAGGCTATCATTACTTTCATTACCTGTTAATGCATGCACTCTTACTTCATGTTCCTCTTTCATTATCTTTCACTTTACATTATATAATACTTCGTTCATTCATTATCATAACACGTAAAGTCATGGGAAAGATATACGTACATCATCATAAGGAACATAAACATATCATTCATACATCATCATGCAGGGCATCATACATACATAACATACATCATGCATAACCATGCAACATCATCATCATCATGCATAAGCATCAATCACAATACATTACATGCCCAACATACCATTTATGACCTCAAAAGTTAACTTTCATAACCTCCAGGAACCTCCTAGGTCAAAGCCTACATTACTCTTTTTTCTCCCAAAAAGTCAGAATTTTTCTAAGTGTTCATCCGCATTTTCTATAGTCATCCGCATTTCTTATAGTTCATCCATATTTCCTATAGTTCATCCGTATTGACTCACATTGCTCATCCGCATTTCTATACTTAGTCAATGCTCATCCGCATTGACTCACTTCATTCGCATTAACTTACATTGCCCATCCGTATTTCTATACTTAGTCAATGGTCATCTGCATTGACTCACTTCATCCGCATTGACTTACATTTCTCATCTGCATTTCTGTACTTAGTCAATGCTCATCCGCATTGACTTACTTTGCTCATCCGCATTTCCCAGACATAGGCAAATGCTCATCCGCATTTCCTGCACTTAGTCAATGTTCATCCGCATTGACTTCACCCACATTGACTTACCCATTGGTTAATGTTCATCCGCATTAACCCTTTTCATCCTCATTTACTTCCAAACACTTAGGCAGATTTAAAGACTTATCAAGTGGGTCTAAAACATCATATTCAATTTCCATGCACCATTCATCAGGTTCTAAGCTTAAATCTTACCCTCTAAGCCTTAGAACACAATCATACATCATCAAGCATGAACATAGTCACACATCATATCATAACATCATCATACACACATTCAAGCACACGGGTCTGAAACCCAGCTATATAAAAACATACATTCATGCATTTCCAGCCCCAAAATTAGTTAAAAACTAGTAAAAGAGGGGTCCTAGAACTCACCTTTGCAACTTTTGAGTATGGCTTCCTCCAACTCGTTTGCAAATTGAATTCAACTGCTTAGAAACCCACTAAAAACATACCCGAACACATACAAACACACATAAGCATAAACCCGAGGATATGACCAGTTAAGAACACCATAAAAGCATGAATTCTTACCTTTAATTCGAATTCTTTCTTCTTGTTCTTCTTCAAAGCCGAGAATTTGCTGCTCCCAGCTACTATCTCTCTCTAAAACCCGAAAATCAGTGGTGTATATGACATATGGGCGGCCATACCACCTTTTACACCCACTCTTCAAACATTTTGTCCTTTTGGACACTTTTTACCCCTAGACTCGGGTTTGCTTCTTTTCCTTCTTTTCTTTCACTTTATTCATTCTTTTCTTTGACTTTAAAATAACCGAGTGTTACATCGCATAACTAGGTCCATTACTAACCGTCAAGAGGTTTAGTAGCGATGCACTATTAAAATTTTGTTTCAATATTTCGACGACGGTTTAATAGCAAATTGTCACAACCGTGTGTGGCAATTCGCCAACACTTAATTTCATGGAAACACGATTTGATTGTTTTGAGACTTGGATTTTGGACGAGTATTACATCATAAAATACGTACATTTGTTGCACCACTGGAGTAACAAACATTTATTGTATATTTGTATGATTTCCACATAAGTATAGTTAATGTAACACGGTTCAAATAAGAAACGATCTCATAAAAATCTGTAAAAAAATTCATGTAGAAATAAAAAGCCTGTATTTATATTTTCATAATAAACAGAGAAAATGAATGCTCAATAAAATAAAATAAACATTTAAAACATTACATGCACCATATTAAAATAAAAGGTAAAGCATATAACCTTAAAAGTTATCAATACTATTAAATAAAGATAAACTGTTTGATAAAAGTGTAATTTTACAAACCAAATACCTAATACAACTTTATATGCATTAGGTACAAGCATCTTATGCAATCATTCATATTTTACCGCTCATTTAACAGAATTCTTCTAATTATGCAATAATTACTACATATTGTTAATATATTTTTTAATAATGTGAGATTATTGAATTCATTACATTATATATTATATTATTATAAAAGTTTAGATTAACATTTAAATTTACCATTAAGTATTATATTATTTGAATATTCAACAATACAATTACTAAATAATTTTATTATTATTGCTATTATTATTATTATTTTAATTATTATTATCATTATTGTTATTATAAAATTTATAAATAAGTAGTATCTTATCTAAATACTTAACTATATAATTACTAAATACTTTATAATAATAAAAATTATAAATAAGTATTACCGCATATTTGTATTATCTATACTATCATATACACTATTTTATTAGGACACGCTTGTAGTTTTACTTCAATTTAAGACACCTAATATAACATTTTAAAATAAGGTACAAGAATTATATACAATAGTTTCTAATTTGCCCATATTAATAAATGTCTTCCAATTAATACATTACTTAATATACATTTATTTGAAGTATTATCTTATTTAATAAACTCCGAATTTTAGCATTGCCTGTTAACTGTCGAATCAAGCCAAGTGTTGAATCCACTTAGGAAGTGTATATGCTAAATGAATGATGATCAGTAATACCAAAGCAACTATTGATGAACATATCCTGGATGTTTGTTGATCAGGGTATGCAGATTAACTGTTGATCAAAAGTGAACTCCATAAGCTGTTGATCGACAACTACATAGAACAAGTCTATCTATGCCGACCGCTACTGTGTTCCACCTTTTGGAGACAATATAGAATAGAAGCTTCCAACTTTGATACACAAATTATTCTCATTGTTTAGTATAAAAATCTTCACACTTGTATAGAAGAGGTAAGCCTTACATTTGATTGTATCTGCTTAATTGTAAACTTTATGTTAGGATCGTGTACTCGACGCATACAAACAGATTTATACATATACCGAATCAAATTATACGTAAGCCTTACATTTGATTGTATCTACTAGCTGACGAATCTGGGCATTCTTCTCCTCATAGGCGGCGAACAGCTTCAGCACCATTCGGTTAAGTGCCAAGAGTTGTTCCTCTACCCCACTAGGACATAGACAGGATCTAGATCGAAAGGTTGGGTAAGATGACGGTCTTGCATGGTGTCACACCCTCAAAATCCATGTTCGGAGTTTTATCACGAAGCGTGTGAACAAACCAGGATCACAATCAATAGTTACTCAGAACGACTTTATATGCCACTATTAAAAATAAAATCAGCCAAATTATAAACTTGAAACAGTGCGGAAGCATTTTGTAAAGCAACCTAAAGAAATAAAAATGTATACTATGGCAAAACATGTGCCAACCCAAAAGAGTAAACATTAACCATTAATGATAAAAATGTCTTGAAGACCGAGTCTTAGAATGCAAGTGAAACCATGTAGTGCTCCTAATGGCAAGCAAGCTAATGACCTGAGAATAACATACTAAAATGTCAACACAATGGTTAGTGAGTTCAAGAGTGATATTCAAACATAAACAGTTTATTAACATAGATATAAAAGTAGTGCATTGTAACAAATAGCTAGTCTATTAACAATAAATATTAATTCATAGTGATTTCGCAATTGAAGCTGACTGTGTTACGTTGTTGCCTCCTGTCACGAGTTAACAAGTTGTGACAATGTTCAATAGGAAAAATTGCACCCTGTTGACCTCGAGTCACACAGGTGGGGCTCGTCAGACCTAGTATTACTACCCAAATTTCCCCGCTATTCAATATTAACAATTCGAAAGTGTGAGGACTTTTCCATGATATCAACACTATATTAATATTATACACAACTTGAATATATAAAGCGTTTGTGATTTACCAGTATGTTATCTTCCCCAAAAGAGATTAAATAAAAAGTGGAGCATGAACTCACCTGATATGCGTGATAGACACTTAGAGTTTTACTTGACAGATAGAATGGATAGACAACCTTCAGAGGTTACCTAGATCATATAAGTACGTGAGTACGTGTAAATAGAGAACATGTGAAACCCTAAGTACACTACAACCAAGGACTCAAGATTTCAGAAAAACAGACACGTTTGACCCAGTTGACCCGTTTGACCCGTTGGTGACTTTATGTGTTATAACCATTCAAGCAATCATACACATATATCATACATTGTTAACATTCAAATAGAACATATGTATGCTATATTATCCAGGTGTATCACTTAGATCATCATACAACCAAGTATCATACAAGTCATGCGAATCTAGAACATTAACATGTCCACTAGTTATAACACAACTAACATGCCACACAAAGATCAAATCACGCACCACATGCCATGTGAAGCCACTCCCGACTTCACATCCTAAACCCTGCCAATCCTACTAAGTAAAGGCCTCAGATTCGCACACGTGTATGATGATCATAATCATGTTCATTAACCATGTTCATTGCATTCAACAAACATCACAACAATCAATTTCCAGTCCCAAACATGATGTCCTAACTACCAATCAACATCATACATGATCATCAAAGTCCAAACATCACCCATGATTATCCAAGCATCCCATACAACTAATTTAACATGTTCTATCATATTAGAATTCATCCATCAACTTACTAACATGCTCCTAACATCCCAAACATGTTCAAACTATCATCCTTCAAACTTTGTGCAAATAAAGTTTCCCTTTTGGGAAAGTACATTCCAACATCTATCAAACACTCAATGTATTCATGAATTCATCACAATTATACCATTTCAAGTTCATATCAACATCTAAGCATGATCAACAACATCCAAACATCATAACTCATCAATTCATATCCTAAAAAGTTACTATCTTTAGTAATGTATGAACTATAACATGTGTTCTTGAATTCCCAATGATCACAACAAGAATCTAACATCTAATCATCACCATGAACACATCCATAACATGAATTCATCAATAATTCAACATTACATGCAAAATAAAGTTACAATTATTTGTAAGCTACGAACACCAACTTCAATTCATCAATTTCTTGTAAGATCAACGTATCCTAACATTCATACAACCTACAAATCATCATACATTCATCAAACAATCATCAACTTCACATAATCTTGTTAATTTCAAATTATGGTTTGCATAAAACCAAAGTTCATGACCAATCCACTAAAAACATACAATTCATACATAATCAACGTTAAACAACATGTATTCAATCCAACTAACATCCTAACATCATCAATTAACATCAATTTCGACCCCATGATGATACAAAATCGAATTAGGGTTCGGCCCTTGCAAGAACTCCATAAAAACTTGTCAAATCTAACCTTTAAACGTGTGTTAACTTGCAATTGATGATTCCAACGTGTTGTAATCCTTGTAATCGAACAAAATCGAGGCTTGGAGGCTAGTTCTAGGTTGAAATCACAAGTGGAGAGGTGTAGGGTGATGGTTGCGGCCAATTTGGGGTGAAGATTAGGGTTAGGAGTGTTTTGTTTAATTTTTTTTGTTCATATTTACCCTTTAAGCCCTTGTGTTTTGGTATTTTATAAAAACTAGGCTTTAAACTCTTTGTAAAGTGTTTTTAACTTAATAATATAAAGATATAAACTAATGAAAATCATTATATATTTGATCTTTATAAAAACACAAGGCATACGAATAAATAGGCACGTTTCCGCATTACGCGATTAATTTTCTAATTAACATATAAAACATGCAAACACATAAACATAACACAATAATCACATAATCAATTAGATTATCATTAATTTAACATTATTAATTATTTTTAGGTCACCAACATTAAACGACAACTAGTGTGTGTTTATGACACGTGTATGCAAGACTTAACGGAACTAACGGAGTTTGATAACGGAAATTTACCGGATGTGACATTATCCCCATGTTGAAAGAATTTTCGTCCCGAAAATTGCGTTACATGGTGAGAGTGTTCCATCACTGGTCTACTGCATTGGCACACAGAAATCGAAATCGAGTGAGTTTTGGATGAGTTGTCACATCATCCCCATGTTGAAAGAAATTTCGTCCCGAAATTTAAATCAATACCTTCATCTGCTGGCATCGCCTTTTCGAATAGTTGAGGGTACTTAAGCTTCATTTGATCTTCTCGTTCCCATGTGAATTCCGGTCCACGACGCAAATTCCAACGGATTTTGACAATGGGTATCTTGCTTAGCTTAAGTGTTTTCACCTCACGGTCCATCACCTTGACTGGTTCTTCGATAAAATGTATTGTTAATCCACTTGAACTTCTTCTAGTAGTACGACCATTGTTTCATCAGTTATGCACTTCTTCATATTTGACACGTGAAATACATCATGGATTCAACTTAGCAAATCAGGTAGCGATAGTCAATAGGCCACTGGACCTATTCTTTCCACTATTTCAAATGGTCCAATGTACCTCGGATTTAGTTTCCCTCGCTTACCAAACCGAACTACGCCTTTCCATGGTGAGACCTTCAACAAAACCTTGTCACCAACCTAAAATTCTAAAGGTTTACGTCTCTTGTCAGCATAACTCTTTTGTTTGTCTCGCGCTGCAGCCATACGTTTTCGTATTTGTATAATCTTCTCGGTTGTCTCATGAATTAACTCGGGACCTGTTAGCTGGCTATCACCAATTTCTGCCCAGCAAACTGGTGATCGACATTTTCTCCCATACAGCGCCTCGAAAGGTGCTGCATGTATGCTAGTATGATAACTATTGTTATAAGAAAACTCCACCAATGGCAGGTGAATTTCCCAGTTATTCCCAAAGTCAATCACACAAGCACGTAGCATATCCTCCAACATTTGTATGGTACGCTCACTCTAGCCATCCGTCTGTGGGTGATATGCAGTACTCATATCTAATCGTGTACCCTAAGATTTCTGCAATGATTGCTAGAAATGTGACGTGAAACGAGCATCGCGGTCGGAAATAATTGAGATCGGTACACCATGTCTCGAGACGATCTCTTTAAGGTACAGTCGGGTTAATTTCTCCATCTTGTCAGTTTCCTTAATTGCCAGAAAATGAGCAGACTTTGTCAATTGATCCACAATAATCCATATCGTTTCACAACCAGTACTAGTCCGGGGTAACTTAGTAATAAAATCCATGGAGATTTGTTCCCATTTCCACATTGGTATCTCAGGTTGTTGTAACAGTCCGGATGGTTTTTGATATTCCACTTTTACTTTCGAGCAGGTCAAACACTTGCTCACATACGTAGCTACATCCGCTTTCATGTTAGGCCACCAGTAGTGCGCCTTTAGGTCATGATACATCTTGTCGGATCCAGGATGTATAGAATACTTAGATTTGTGTGCCTCGCTCATAACTAAATCTCTCAGATTTCCATAAACAGGCACCCAAAGTCTATCCATGAAATACCAATTCCATCCTTTTTCACCACTAGCTATTTATCTATTCCCCTTAACAACTCAGAACCAACATTTTCTGCTTTTAAAGCTTCTATCTGCGCCTCCTTAACTTGTTCGGGCACTTGGGTACTGATAGTAAGCTGTAAAGCTCGCACCCGTCGGGGTTTAGCTCTTTCCTTCCTGCTTAGGGCGTCGGCAACTATGTTTGCCTTTCCCGGATGATACTTAATAGCGCAATCATAGTCATTTAGTAGTTCCACCCAACGTCGCTGCCTCATATTCAACTCTTTTTGCTCGAAGATATGTTGAAGACTCTTGTGATCGGTGTAGATAGTGCACTTGGTACCGTACAAGAAATGTCTCTAGATCTTTAAGGCAAAAACCACCGCACCCAATTCTAAGTCATGGGTGGTATAGTTCTTCTCATGAACCTTTAGTTGTCTCGAGGCGTAGGCTATCACCTTTTCTCGTTGCATCAAGACACAACCCAATCCTTGAATGGATGCATCGCAATACACCACAAAGTCATCTGTTCCCTCTGGTAATGCTAATATCAGGGCAGTACAAAGTTTTTGTTTTAAAAATTGGAAAGCTGATTCTTGACTCTCACTCCATTTGTATGTCGTTCCTTTGTGGGTCAAGGCAGTGAGAGGTTGTGCGATTTTAGAAAATCCTTCTATGAATCGTCAGTAATATCCTGCTAATCCCAGAAATTGTCTAATCTCACTCGGCATTTTGGGTGTAGTCCAATTCTTTATCACCTCAATTTTGGCAGGATCAACATGTATCCCTTTCTCATTAACAATATGACCTAGGAATTGCACTTCTCTTATCCAAAATTCACACTTTGAGAATTTGGCATATAGCTGCTCATTTTTCAGTAGTTCTAAGATCATTCGTAAGTGCTCTTCATGCTCCTCTTTGGTTCTAGAATATATCAGTATATCATCGATAAACACAATGACGAACTGATTAAGATAGGGTTTGCACACGCGGTTCATGAGGTCCATGAACACAGCAGGTGCTTTAGTCAACCCAAAAGGCATGACCAAGAACTCGTAATGACCATAACGAGTACGAAACGCAGTCTTGGGAATGTCTTCTTCTCGAACTCTAAGTTGATGATAACTAGATCTCAAGTCAATCTTCGAATAATAGCTTGATCCTTGAAGCTGATCGAACAAGTCGTCGATACGAGGTAAAGGGTATCGGTTCTTGACTGTTACTTTGTTTAACTCTTTATAATCGATGCACATCCGGAATGTGCCATCCTTCTTTTTAAAAAAAAGAACAGGAGCTCCCCAAGGTGATGTGCTAGGTCGAATAAAGCCCTTATCTAAAAGGTCCTGAAGTTGTGATGACAACTCTTGTAGCTCGTTTGGTGCTAATCGATAAGGTGCCCTAGCAATCGGAGCTACGCCGGGAGTCAACTCAATATGGAATTCCACTTGGCGGTGAGGTGGTAATCCAGGAAGATCCTCTGGAAACACCTCTGGAAAATCGCACACTATGGGAATATCCTCCATTCTCCTTTCTTCTGCCTGCTTATCAGTTCCAAGTGCTAGAATAGCCACACGACCCTTTCGTAATAACTTTTGAGGTTTCATGTATGAGATGATGCCTATCAAGCACCACTCCTATCACCTCTGACTGTAAGGATTTTGTCATCAACAGGGATTCGTATGATCTTCTCATGACATATGACTTCCGCCTGCTTGCTAGAGAGCCAATCCATGCCTATCACAACATCAAAACTTCCTAGCGTAACAGGCATAAGATCTATAGCAAAAGTATGACTAGCAAGTTCTATCTTACAGTCTTTAAGGATATGCGTTACATGCATCTGTTTACTGTCGGCTAATTCCACAGTGTATTTAGATTCTAAAGCAGAGGGTATATCACTTAAAAGACTACAGAACTTTAAGGACACGAAACTCCTATCGGCTCTAGTATCAAATAGTATCGTAGCAAAACAACCATTAACAGAGAACCTACCAGTAACAGTTGTGGGATCATTTAGAGCCTCACCTAAGCCAATGATGAAGGCTCTCCCCTTGGCTCCATCTTTATTGCCGCCATTACCGGTACCATTACCTCCGTTGTTGTTATTACCGTTGTTTTTGTTGTTGTTGTTATTGCAATTACCATTTCTCCTTAGTTGTGGGCAGTTTCGCCTGTAATGCCCTTCTTTCCCACATTCAAAACAACCTTTGGGAGTTTCCTGAGGTTGTTGTGGCCTCCTTACCAGCTCACCACGACAATCCTTAGCAGCGTGTCCAATTTTTCCATAGCGTTGACACTTGAAGTTATCACACGTTCCCACATGATGGTAATTACACCGAGTGCACTTCGGATGTCTACCACCATAACCACTGGGTCCTTGATTATTTGTAGGCGTTTGGTTGAACTTATGGTTATTGTTGAACCTCCGTTGCTGCTGAACTGGCTGTTGTTGCTGTTGAGGTTGAGGTTGACCGCTAAAAGATGATGATGCTTTGGTGTTGTTGGCATTATCCCACTTTCTTTTATTGTCGGGCACGCTCGACATAGCGCCTCGTTTGGGTAGACGTCCTTGCTCAATGGCTTGGTCAGTTAGCTTATGAGCTAGCTGGATGGCTTGCTGAATGGTGGTTGGAT
Organism: Flaveria trinervia; assembly: GCA_025506515.1. NCBI lineage: Eukaryota > Viridiplantae > Streptophyta > Magnoliopsida > Asterales > Asteraceae > Flaveria > Flaveria trinervia. Next base: position 81,663,950 of record CM046447.1, read on the forward strand.
TGGAAGCAGTTACCATACTTTAGATTTCGGGTACCAATCGCCGTATATAATGCTCTACCTTTTATGCACCTCATTCACCATTCCCGGGCACAAAGTTGCTAGTTCATGGGTTCTAGTAGTGTAGGCCTCGATTTCCGAGCCCTGCATCTTCAATTGCCAAAACTCCATCTCTAACTTCTGCACTTCATTGCATGGACAGTACTCCTCAGTCATCATTGTTTTAAACTCATCCCATGGAAGCCCATTCGCCATCGCTTGTCCTAGCATCTGGACTTGCGTGTTCCACCAAGACAGAGCAGCACCCTCCAAAGTCTCGGTGGCATACTTCACTTGATCCGCAGGTGGACAGTTACATTTGGAGAAGACAGACTCAGTCTTCTCGAACCATCATACAAGCCCTACAGCACTCTCTGTACTGCTGTAGGTGTGTGGTTTACAGTCCATAAAGGACTTGTAGGTACACACTGGTGTTCCTGTTTTAACACAACACACATTAATCAGACATCCTATACAGTTATGTAGGATATCAGATTTATCTTTCTATTATTGTTTACCTGCTGGCTGACCCGCGTGCGCAGCAACCACTGCCGCCTGAACATGCTCATTAATTAGAGCATCCAATTCTACGGGGGTCATGTTAATAGCACCACCGCCCTGTTCTCCGGTGCCACGTCCACGTCCGCGTCCACGACCACGTCCACGTCCACTTCCACGAGCGTCCATTCTTTTCACTTTACATTCACAAATACAACAATGGGTAAGATCAAACACATTTATCTCATTGAAGCACAGTAAATAGTAAATAAAAGAAATAATGAATCATCACAACTACAACATTCATAACAAAAATAATAACCAAAGTAAATAAATTGTAAATGAGTCACAATGTATTTATCAATGTCAAAATTTAAGTTTGTCGTTCGTGTGGGGAAACAACCCTTCCCACATAGGTTTCAAAAGAAAACACTGCGTAGTCTAAGTCATATAAAGAAAATCAATCAACAACATCTGACCCATCACTGTCATCCTCCATCTCCACCGGTTCCTCCTCCTCGGGATCCTCATCCTCAGGGTCTGCTGCAGGAGCAGGAGCTATAGCAATCTGAAGTGCCGCTAGTTGAGCTTCTAAAATAGCAATCCTATTATCGGCTACGGCGTCCCGCTGTTAACGAGCAGTCACGTGCCCTCGGAGTGCCATGAGACCATCTTGCATATTGTGACACCTGTTTAGGGTCCTCCCGTGTTGTTCCTTGAGTTCATCCAGTTGGTGTCTCAGTTTGTACACCTTTTGCTGTAGTGTACAGACATCACCTGTGAGCCACCTGACTCGATGCTGCTTAGTGTCCAGTGCAGCAATCAGTTGCTCGTTGGACTGCACCGTCAGTGGGAGTGAAGGCATTGGTTGGTCGACATTGTTCCTAGTCCTGGGCCTCGGGATAGGTACGCGCTCCCTAAACATAATATGATCAATGAATCTAGGATAGAAACTCTAGTCTCGTGGAGGGACACGCTTCATCAATGCAAATGGTTGATCCCAGTCAATCTCCTCTCGAGGATAACTAGTCGGGGCCAACTGAATCCATTGTCAGGTACAGGTGGGGGAGGTGGGGATTCAGATTGTGAAGGTGATTCAGGTCGCTTACCCGGAGCTCTCGATGACGATGCCATGTTGTAGAGAGTGTGATGTGTATGCCAATGAGTATACAGTAGATAAGAATAAGGCATAGGTAACTAATTAACTGTGTACGGTTATAGTCTAGTGTGTATGCAACCTAGTTCCCTATAACCAATGGCTCTGATACCAATCTGTCACACCCTCAAAATCCACGTGTGGAGTTTTACCGCGAGGCGTGTGAACAAACCAGGATCACTGTCAATAGTTACTCAGAACGACTCTATATGCCACTATTAAAAATAAAATCAACCAAATTATAAACCTGAAACAGTGCGGAAGCGTTTTGTAAAAGAACCCAAAGAAATAAAAGTGTATACTATGGCAAAACATGCGCCAACCCAAAAGAGTAAACATTAACCATTAAATGATAAAAATGTCTTGAAGACCGAGTCTTAGAATGCAAGTGAAACCATGTAGTGCTCCTAATGGCAAGCAAGCTAATGACCTGAGAATAGCATACTAAAATGTCAACACAATGGTTAGTGAGTTCAAGAGTGATATTTAAACATAAACAGTTTAATAACATAGATATAAAAGTAGTGCATTGTAACAAATAGCTAGTCCATAACAATAAATATTAATTCATAGTGATTTCGCAATTGAAGCTGACTGTGTTACGTTGTTGCCTCTTGTCACGAGTTAACAAGTTGTGACAATGTTCAATAGGAAAAATTGCACCCTGTTGACCTCGAGTCACACAGGTGGGGCTCGTCAGACCTAGTATTACTACCCAAATTTCCCCGCTATTCAATATTAACAATTCGAAAGTGTGAGGACTTTTCCATGATATCAACACTATATTAATATTATACACAACTTGAATATATAAAGTGTTTGTGATTTACCAGTATGTTATCTTCCCCAAAAGAGATTAAATAAAAAGTGGAGCATGAACTCACCTGATATGCGTGATAGACACTTAGAGTTTTACTTGACAGATAGAATGGATAGAGAACCTTCAGAGGTTACCTAGATCATATAAGTACGTGAGTACGTGTAAATAGAGAACATGTGAAACCCTAAGTACACTACAACCAAGGACTCAAGATTTCAGAAAAACAGACACGTTTGACCCAGTTGACCCGTTTGACCCGTTGGTGACTTTATGTGTTATAACCCATTCAAGCAATCATACACATATATCATACATTGTTAACATTCAAATAGAACATATGTATGCTATATTATCCAGGTGTATCACTTAGATCATCATACAACCAAGTATCATACAACTCATGCGAATCTAGAACATTAACATGTCCACTAGTTATAACACAACTAACATGCCACACAAAGATCAAATCACGCACCACATGCCATGTGAAGCCACTCCCGACTTCACATCCTAAACCCTGCCAATCCTACTAAGTAGAGGCCTCAGATTCGCACACGTGTATGATAATCATAATCATGTTCATTAACCATGTTCATTGCATTCAACAAACATCACAAAAATCAATTTCCAGTCCCAAACATGATGTCCTAACTACCAATCAACATCATACATGATCATCAAAGTCCAAACATCACCCATGATTATCCAAGCATCCCATATAACTAATTTAACATGTTATATCACATTAGAATTCATCCATCAACTTACTAACATGCTCCTAACATCCAAACATGTTCAAACTATCATCCTTCAAACTTTGTGCAAATAAAGTTTCCCTTTTGGGAAAGTACATTCCAACATCTATCAAACACTCAATGTATTCATGAATTCATCACAATTATACCATTTCAAGTTCATATCAACGTCTAAGCATGATCGACAATATCCAAACATCATAACTCATCAATTCATATCCTAAAAAGTTACTATCTTTAGTAATGTATGAACTATAACATGTGTTCTTGAATTCACAATGATCACAACAACAATCTAACATCTAATCATCACCATAAACACATCCATAACATCAATTCATCAATAATTCAACATTACATGCAAAATAAAGTTACTATTATTAGTAAGCTATGAACACCAACTTTAATTCATCAATTTCTTGCAAGATCAACGTTCTTGAAAGTCCTGATGGAACCCAACAGCCTCTGTTCCACCATGGGTGGATGTTGTAGATGCTATTTCAGTAGTGGGGGCCCTCAGTTAAGTGGGCCCTGCATCTCCATCATGACCACTGTTATCGTCATCAGAGTCATCTTCAGGGAGCTCTAGTTGCTCCACATCCGAGTCACTGTCTGCGTGGCGCCATTTACGCCTCCCTAGTGCCACGTAGTCCACCTTGACCAAATGGCCGATGATTCTCTTTACCGGGGGTTTGACCTACTTTCCCGGTAAACCTTCATATGACCCAGTGCTGTATCATCCATGATCTCCAACGACACAGCGTCATGGCTCTCCTTAGGCAATGTGGGCAGCTTCTCGTCAAAGATTATCTGTAGAAACCTAGGGTACATGCAGAAACCCTCTTTCCCATTCCCCTCCAGATTCTCTATCAAGTAAGAGAATATCATGCTTAAGAAGCTGAAAGGGTGGTTCAGTACCAGTGCCACATAGGCATTTTGGATATGGTCTAAAAGATCATCAAACCCACCCCTTCGCGAAGCCAAGCACTTGAGGATGACATGTGCCAAGTACTTGTACTGGGGACACAAGTTGCTCTTGTTGAGCACCCCTGCATTAATATCCCCAACGTACTTTATCCTCAATTAGCACCCTCTCACCATCAGTGGGTGAAGTCTGGTGGGGTGGTCTGCATCATCACCCAACCCAAGTACACGCTCAATGTCCTCAGCAGTGATCTCAATATCCATCCCAAAGATAGAACTTCTAATGTTGTACGGCTCTTAAGAGCACTCAACCGATGCCCCCTCCCAGAAGGCCTGTTGAATAGACCTGCAGGGAGTGCATGGTGTAGATATGGCCTTGTAGATCTTGGATCTCTTGAGGAAAGCAATGATCCCCGTAAACTCAGCACCATTACGTGTAGTGGAATCTAAATAAGCACATATGTTGTGCTTGGGATTGATGGACCATCTGTCTGCTATCAATCTGTATCATAAGACACATAGACATTAGCTAAACACATGACACAAATCAGTTCTAATTAACTTGGTTGAATTCATTCTGGTTCATTCATGCGATTGAACCATGCGACTGTGTTCAGTCGGTTGACTTGGCATGCGACTGGATTCAGTCGGGTGACTGAGCAGGCGACTAAGTTCAATCGGTTGACTGAGCCTGCGATTGGTTTAGTCGGCCGACTGAGCTCATTCATATGATCCATTCGGCCGATTGAGCCATTCGACCAGCTCAATCGTGCGATTGGAGTTCATCCAGGTGTCTAGTCGCATGACCCACTGTTCGGTCGACTGAGATTCGAATTTGAGCCAATTCTTGAAATTAGACGTCGTGTAATGGTTCTTTAGACTCACACTCCTTATACTAATAACCTAATAACCTTTATTTTAATATTTTACTTGGTTTAGTTAGGTTATTAGTTTATTTAAAGTCTCAGGTCTTGTTAGGGTCAATTTCTTGATTTTGGAGTCTAATCGACGGAGTTTTTGGCAAGTTCACACCGTATTTTACCTTTATAAACAACAACGAATGTCAGAGGATGAAATTAAGCAAGAAATTTGTCAGAGGGAATTTTGGCAGAGTAACGGTAGGCTGTGCGATTTTAGGGCGATTGGGGGTGATGAGTTGAATGCGATTGACTGTGGCCCTATTTATACTGAATCTGATTTCAATCAGCCAACTGGACCCATTCGCTCGGTTCATTCGGGTGAATGTACCTCAGTTGTGCGATTAGCTTAGTCGAGCATATTCAGTCGACCGACTGGATATCAGTCGGGCGACTGACTCATTCGCATAGTTCTATCCGGTCGACTGGCTGATTCTGATAAGCCATTTGGGTGAATGGTTCATACTCATGTGCCATTTGGTTGTTTAGTGCATGATTATGGTCCATTCATATAGTTGGTCCATACTCATGGTCCAGTCAAACGATTGGATCATACTCATGATTTTGACTTTATGACCATTTCTCACTTAAACCCTTTTTAACTTTTAGTTAACTTTATGAGCATTTGATCATCTCAGACATGATCATTTTAGCTTGAAAAACTTTTGACCACCTCAGACGTGATCCTTTTAAGCAATTTGTCACCTCAGACGTGACTGATTTTACCTTTGAAAACACATGTGGTCACCTCAGACGTGACCCTTTTAGATGATGAAATACCCTAATGACTTCCATGGCGTAGTCCGATATCAAACAAACTGAATTGACTAAATTTAAACAAAATAAAAGACTTAAACTGAAATACAAAACTAAAACTTGTCTTTGACGTTTTGTGTCAAATGTAAATCCTATGATATAAATCTAATGGATTCGGTTCCGGAATAGGCAGCTTTAATTAATTTTGACCATAAATGGACCAATTCAATTTGGAATCATACATGCTAGTCAAATCATTTGGGACATGTTATCAATGCCTTTTGATGCTCAATTCTTGTTTTCTCATCTAGAGTTGTTAGTAAGTTTAGGAAATCATACTAGTACCATTAGATCTCCACATTGATTTGGACTTGCAAGAATTGTAGCCACGATGATTGTCAGTATACTCGTCCTCTTAAATCCATACACACACTTTTGACACAGATTGGTGATAGTTAAAGGTTTTATTATTTCAACAAGCATTTGTGGAACCCACACTTATATGGTAATCAACATTCCTCAGGAGATTTTTAAGCGGTCTCAAGATAGTTTTCAAGAAGAAACTATTCTTAGAACTTTCAGAGAGAACCCAATCCTCAGGTCAGTGCCACCGCACAGCAGAGAGGTGGCAAACAACAATGAAGTCTAGAATATATAGGTTATGCTTATCCTCATGTCAGTGCCACCGCAAAGCAGAGAGGCACATAACCTATCTTCTTGTTTGAGCAATATTAATCTTTTTGGACAGCTCTCACTAATAACATAAGTTATTAGTTTGATTGCTTTTGCTCATATTTTGGTCTTACGCACACATTTGTGGTGTTTATTCTGTTCGTCACCCCTTATTGGAATTTGTTGATTGTGTTAACCAGGTAAAGATGTTAACCCACAGCTTGTTGAACAACTTAGTTTGTTCTTGAGATCACCAACAAGGTCTAATCATCTATTGTGTTGAATCTACCGACATATCATCTGTGGTCTAACAACCTCTAGGTCTATTTTCTTTGTGTTACCTTAGTAGTAGCTAGTTTTACTATCATTTTTCCTTTTATATTGCCCAGACTTCACAGACTTATACTTTGAACTTCGCATCTTATATTATTTCAACTTTTAAGGTCCCAAGTGATTTGTAACTGTGTACTATCATTTTCCAAAGTCATTGAATCGGTATCACAGATACGATCTACTTTCTATCAGCTAGCCTCTCCTCCGCCCTCGTTTTTTTTCTTTTATAATGTTACTAACTGGCCTATTATCCCCCTAAAATTCTAAAATCGTAACCGGTTTACGCTTTTTAGGATTTTAATAGGCGACAAAATAACATCGATTTAATTTAACTACTTAAAATAAAATAATAAATAAATACAAAAAAACGAAAATTAAAAGAAAATTTGACTATACTCATCGGACTACACACGCTCATCATCAGGAATTACCTCACTTTTCTTTTTAACATCGTTGACCTCTAACAGATATAGAAAACGTGGTTTATCAAAAGCATTTGTATAGAGGTCAGCGCGTTGAAAGTCAGTATTTATTTTAATCACATCGATTAGATTTTTCAAAGCAATCACATATAAAATGATATTTTATGCCGATGTGTTTGGTCTTAGGATGTTGGACCGGATTTTTAGTTACTGTAATTGCAACAGAGTTATCAACAAAAATAGGAGTAGAAGAGAAATTCAAACTGTAGTCCCGCATTTGCTGTTGAAGCCATATGATTTGTGAAAAACAACTAGCATCAGCAATGTATTCGCCTTCACAGGTTGACAAAGCAACCGAGGCCTGCTTCTTACACTGCAAGGTCACTATCCCAAAGAATTGACATCCCGCTGATGTAGACTTGTAGTTCATCTTGCAGCCATCGTAATCCGAGTCACTATACACTGTTAGCTTGAAGTCATCGTCATGAGGATACCACAACCCAAGTGTTAGAGTACCCTTCAGATAATGAAAGATCCTTTTTGCCCCTATCAGATGGTTAACTTTTAGCTTTGCCTGATATCTTGAACATAAACATGTCACGTACATGATATCAGGTCTTGAGCCAGTGTGGTACATGAGAGGTCCAATCATTCCTCGGTACATGGTGGCATCGACCAGATCACCATTCTCGTCTGGTGCTACATCATGGTTTGTAGCAAGTGGAGTCCCAGCTGCGGAAGCATTCTCCATAACAAATCGACTGAGGATATCTCCTACATACTTGGTCTGATGTAGGAAAATCCCTTTTGGTGTATGATCACCTGTAACCCGAGAAAGAATTTCATCTCTCCCATGGCACTCATTTCAAACTCAGCCTTCATTACTGCTTCAAACTCTTTACATAGATCTTCGTTCTTTGAACCGAAGATTATGTCAACGACATAGATTTGGACAAGCAGTAAATCTCCATTCTTTTCTTTTATGAACAGTGTACAATCAATGACACCTCTGCGAAAACCGTGTTTCACAAGATGAGTCGAGAGTTTCTCATACCAGGCTCTAGGAGCTTGATGAAGCCTATATAGAGCCTTGTCGAGTTTGTAAACTCTGTCTCGATGATATGGATCCTCAAATCCCTTGGGTTGACTGACGTACACTATCTCTCGGATTTCACCATGAAGGAATGCACTTTTCACATCAATTTGATAAACTTTATTCTTCATGTATGATGCATAGGCAAGGAAGATATGAATTGCTTCCATTCTTTTCATGGGAGCAAACACTTCATTGTAGTCTATGCCCTCGACTTGTTGAAATCCTTGAACAACAAGTCAAGCCTTGTTTCTGATGATCATGCCTTGATAATATCTCTTGCATTACAAGACCCATTTTGTGCCCATGACCTTAGCACCTTTAGGTCTATCCACCAGAGTCCATACTCCTAACTTCTTGAACTAAAGAAGTTCTTCTTGCATGGCATTCACCCATGCTTCATCATTTAGGGCTTCACTAACATACTTTGGCTCGAACTGAGACACAAAGCAACGATATGCACCATCATGAAGATAACCTTTTTCCATCATCGAGGCATAATCAGCTTAATACAACTGATTTTTTGTCTGAACTCCCGATCTCACATCTCCAATGACATTATCCAAAGGATGATAGACATTTAGGCGTGAGCTAGGAGTGGTTGTAACAACTACCTCAGAATCAAGATTATGAACATTCAGTTCAGTATCTGAGGCAGTAGGAGTCTGAGGTTCCGAGGATGCAGAGGCATCAATGTCAGATGCTTGTGGACTATGGGTTGGGGGAACTTGTTGCTCCTGGTTGTTCTGATCTGTCTACATAGCTTCTTCATCAGAGGAAGAGTCACTATCTTCAAATGCTCCCCCTGAGTTGTTAGATGAATCGCTTTGTAACCCAGATGATGTAGATTCCTAAGATGGTGTGTTTAGAACATCATACATCATCTTTGTTGATAACTCATCATCAGAAGTGGAGAGTGGTATGTTGAAGGAATTGAAGAATCCATCATAGTCGAAAAAGAAGGCGAGTCCTTTTCCAGCAGGTGGTGTGGTGTATCTCTGAACATCAACATTACACTACACTTCTACCTGACCCGTAGAGTTGTTGTAGACCCTCTTGTTCGGTATGTTGTATTCGTAGAAAGATACCATCATGAGCCTTCTCATTGAATTCCCTCCTGAGTCTTTTTCAGTAAGGTGCACGGAGCGCCAAACGGCTCGAGATACTCTACATTAGGTTTATGTCGTTGTAGTAACTCGTAGCACGTCTTTCCATGGCGCTTGACTACCAAAACTTGATTTAGCGTATAACACGCATTTGCAACTGCTTCATTCCAGAATTGGATAGGGAGTTTTGAGTCTGCTTGCATCATCTGTGTTGTCTCTATCAAGCTGCGATTCTTCTTTTCAGCAATGCTATTCATTTGAGGAGTGTAGGCAGAAGTGAACTGATGCACAATTCCCTTTTCCTTGCAGTAAGCCTCCATCCACTGATTCTTGAACTCGGTTCTATTTTCTGAACGCACTTTACGTACCTTCAACTTATATAGAGACTTTAGAGTAATTACTAATTCCTTGAATGACTAAAATGTTTCTGATTTGGATTTCAAAAACATCACCCAAGTGAGTCTTGAGTAGTCATCAGTAACTACATAGAAGTACATAAATCTTCACATGCGATGCTTCTTGTACTGACTTGACCAAACAAATCCATGTGAAGAAGTTCAAAAGGAAGTTCATATAGAGTGAACTTTCTTTTTCCTTATGAGACTTCTTCATCTGTTTGCTCTTCTTGCATGCAACATAGAAATCTGGAAGTTGGAAGTTTTTGACGTTAACTCCTCTCACTAGATCATTTTGGATGAAGTGATTCATCTTTCGTGGATTAATGTGTCCTATTATCCTATGCCAGGAGATGGATTCCTTCTCAGTATCTTTTGACAAGAAGCACTGAACTTCATGATCCGTTATGGAGGCCTTTGATAATCCAAGACATAAAGGTCCTTATATCTTGAGGCAGACATTAATACTTGATCCTCCGGGATGACATAGTCCTTTTTTTCAGGACATAGCACTTATTGTTGTCAAATACTACCTTAAAGTCTTTATCACAAATTTGAGAAACAGAAAGCAAGTTATTCTGAAGTTGTTGAACGTAGTTTACCTTGTCAAACCTCACTTTCTGATTACCTACTTCCCCTCGAGTTTTGATGTACCCACCTTTGTTTTCAGCAAACGAAACATGACCTCCTTTTATCTATTTCACATTGGATAAGAGAGCCCTATTCCCTGTCATGTGCCTGGATGCTCCGCTATCTATAATCCACGTGTTGGTTTCAACACTATAGCTAACACCCTGCATATTCAATTGAAAACATTAGTCCATGTTAGGAACCCAAGCCTTCACAGGCTTGGGTTTCCCAAGGCATCACACATCATAAATGTAACCCATTGACCATTCAAGGGTGAGTGAAGCTCAGATGTCTTCTTCTTCACACTATCGGACGATGAGGTCAATTTTTCCTTCCATAAGCCAGCTTTGTGTAAGGCATGTTTGTGATAAATTTGAACTTTAGGTTCACTATCCGTTTTAGGTGGTGTCACTGAATGCCTCTTAAAAGAGCTAGGTTTTTGTTCAGGAAGTTCAACTTTCCTACTCGGTGTCTGATAGTAAGGACAATGAGACGCATTGGGTCCGTACTCTCCATAATTGTAGCATGATCTGCTTTTGACTTTATGATGTAAATATTTTTGTGGAGATGTACGTGACACCCGGGTGACCTTACTTTGTTTGGGTTTTGACTCTTCTTGTTTAGATGTTTTGTCTGGTTTAACAAAGTTAATTGCTTTAACATTTTTAACATCTTTTTCTCTTTTATTTTCTAGACTTTGACATGATGCACGTGATTGGTTAACATTACTGGTCTGTTTAGGTTCAGATTTGACAGTTGGTGAACCAGACTTTATACTAACCTTTTCAAACTCTTTGTCTAGATTAAATCAAGGCATTTTACCTTTTGCCTTTGAAGTGGTCTCTTTTTGTTTAGTACAAGATTCATTTGATGAACATGTGGAATCTGGATCACTTACAAGAGGAGTAGACACCACATGATCCTTGAATGGATTATCATTGATTGGTTTACATTTTGCGTTCATCAAGATCTCATGTGGTGGTGGAACCACTTTATATCCCAATCCCTCCCCGTTGTTTCTCTCTCTCACCAAGTTTTGGACATTATGTGATGAACTTGTCCAAGTATGCAGTTTTTACTTTAAGGAATTAACTTCTACTTCTAAAACTGCCTTTTCTTTTTTAGTGTCCTCTAGGGAGTTAATATAGTACCTAATGTCATTAGCTTGGTTAAAGGCTACAACTTCTGTTTCCCTAAGCTATTTGTTCAAAAGGTCTATCTTTTCTTTGTAACTATGCTCATTTTGTTTTAACACTCTGTTAGCTTCAGTGCACAGTTCCAAGTCCTTTACTAAGTTATCATTATGATCTAATAACCTAGCAATTTTAAATCAATTCTTTCTCTACATTTATTACAATTAGAACAAGCATGATTATTAAAAAGTTGGTCCGTAGTACTTACCTGAGTGGATTCTGATGAATTAGCCATCAATGTAGAGTCTGGTGTTTCTGGACCTGGTGATTCTGACGTTGTTGCAGTTTTCCCTTCTTCAGGTAGGTAGTTGACCACCGGTGTAGTCTCTTATGAGTTTGACATCACAAGTTCGACTGATATATCTCCTTTACTAGCCGAATCATCATCAATATCCTCCACATTAGCGATATTGGATTCTCCCGGTGGGACAAACCGAAAGCTCCAGTCCTGTCCTTCATCATCATGAGCATTCAAGGCTTTGGGATCCTTGCTTGATGAAGTAGGATTGCTAGTGGGTTTATCCTGACGATTGAAGGAGGAGAAGGGATTCCCATTGTTAGTCTTCTTTGGCTTCACACACTCTCTTTTGAAGTGCCCTTTCTCACCGCAGTTGAAACACGTCACTTTGGTCTTATCGAAGCCGAAGGTAGTGTCCTTAGTTGCAATCAAGTTCTGTCTGCTCTTTTTGACAAACTTCTTAGCTCTCCGGACAGCACTAGCTAAGGCCCACATTATGTCCATCCGCTCCAGCTCTATCTCGTCTACCTGCTCATAATCCTCATCTGCCAGATGGCAGTTTTCAATTTTACCAGCAATTAGTCCATCATAGGACTAGACTACCGCAGCTAAGAGATCCATATGCTCTTTGGCTACTTCAACTGACACATTGCTGAAGTTCTCGGTCTTCAGCTTTACTGCATTTGCTTCAGGTGCAATGTATTGGGTACCAGACGACCCTGACGTTTCTGACCCTGATGTAGAGGCTGGTGAAGGACCAGACGAGCTTGATACAAAAGCTGTCTGAAGCGGTGCTCCAGATGTTTTGGCTTGAGGAGTCGTGTTGTACAGTGCAGGACTCTGATCATAAGAAACCTTTTGAGCTCTGTACTTTATTCTTAGTTCTTCCTCTCTCAGCTTTAGAATGAAGTCATTGATATCTAACTTCCTTAGCATACCATTCTGTCTGAGATTGGAGACAAATAAGACCCATTTCTCTGGCAGCCCGTCTGCAAAGTTGGACACTTTGTCCTCCATTGACGTCGATACTCCATGAGTATGCATCTCACTCATCCAGTGGTAGAACCTATCGATAACATCATTTAGGCTTTCTTTTCCCATTGAGGAGAAGTTGTCAAACTCCTTCTTTTAAGCCTTAGCCTTTATGGCCTTCAATGATGCGTTTCGGTCATACCTTTTCTCCTATGCATCCCATAGTTTCTTTGCTTGTGTATATTCTGAGAATTGGTGGAAAATATCCTTCGGAATTGACTGTGTAAGCAAAGCATAAACTTTCTTTTCGGTATTGTATTTGACCTTTTGTCCATCAGTCATGCCACCAAGTGTGAGTTTGACACCATCATCTCCTACAGGCATGTTGTACCCCGTCTCTATAGATTCCCACAGATTGGGATCTACTCCATTTAAGTAGATCTCGAAACGTTGCTTCCATTGTGGGTATTCGTCTAACGTGATTAGCTTTGGGGGCTTGTTGTGATTCCCCACTTCATTCTCCAGTAGCAATAAGTTTTGTATATGTGAGTCTCTCCCTACTGTGAATGCTGAGTATTGGTCTTCCATTGCTATTAACTTTAACTTTAAACCAAACTTTTGTATTAGTGAGAATAAAGGTGTGCGATTGGGCTATTCGGGCGATTGAACTATGCGGATGGTTCAATCGTGCGACTGAAACAATGCGGATGACTCAGTCAGGCGAATGAACTAATGCGGTTGAAGAATGTGAATAGGCTTCTCAGTCATACAAATGAAAGTACGAATGAGTCCAATTGTGCGTATGGGGAATGCGTATTAACTCAGTCGTGCGATTGAGTCAATCGTGCGACTGGGCCTGCTGGATTTCGAAAATTCGTAGGTTTAAGGTGTTTGAACGCAAAAACACGAATTTTTGCTAACCCTAATTGCCGTATGCCGGAAAAAACTAAATTTTACGATCAGGAGACGTCTAAAACCCGATTTGACACAAAAGATTGCATTTTTGAGAGTAAAAACACAATTTTTATATCAAAACGATTGAATCACATGTAAATCTAGAGCCAAAGCTCTGATACCACTTGTTAGGATCGTGTACTCGACGAATACTAACAGATTTACGTGTGTATCAAATCAAATAGTGCGGAATCCTATTTGATTGGTGATCCAATCAGTGAGAACGCACGTAGAATCAATTAAAGATTGAATCTAAACGTAAAGAACGATTAGCAATCGATCTACTATGATCTATGAAGTTGGAACAGGTTGCTAGAGGTCTCTGGACGGCTAGGGTACTTCTGGGTATCGAAATATTCAAAGTGTCTCGTTTTTCCACAATTTAAGTGGTATTTATAGGTTAGGGTTTCTCAATCGTGTGACTGGACCATTTGCCTGGTTCCGTTGTGCGATTGAGTCATGCGGTTGATCCATTCGCACCACTGAGTGTCCAGTCGTGCGACTGAGTCAATCTCATGTTACAATCATGCGACTGATCCAGTCTCCTGGTTCATTCGTACGACTGGTTCATTAGCATGAAGTTGTTCATGCGTATGGTCCATTAGCATGGGCCAATCGCATGAGAACTTCACATGATTAAGTTTGAATATGTTTCATAGTCATTAATTAATTTAGATATTATTCAAACAACCATAACCTATATAGTTAGTTCAATAAGCGTTATTACATACCAACCAATGAAATAGTCAACATTATAAGCACAACCACATATTGTATTTCATTAGGTACCCGTACAATTACAAATGTGTAAGACAATTAAAAACATATTACATTAAGTTCAAAAACTAAGGACACATGTAACTACACTTTATACAAAATAGATTAATCAAGTGAATACTTTGAAAGAACTTATTGTGTATTTATCTTTTCTCAAAGTATTTGTGTTATGATAATAAGTAACTAACTTAGATACTGCATGTATTAGCTATTAATTGATGGATGTCAAAGTACCAATCAAATAAGAAGTAAAATATGTATTCCTATTCACCTTAAACTAGTTAGGGTAAGTAGGGATGTTGATCCTCATGGAATTATGGTCGGTGTGTCGTACTTTGATTTCTAAGAAAATAGATTAAAATAAATAATTACTAAACTATTGCCTCTTGGATGTACAAAGTGAATTTTAGAATGATTAAGAAATTACTAAGAAAATAACTTTCAAGTAATGAAAGTTGGTAATAAAATGATTATGAAAAAGGGTAATCCACCCCAAGATTTAGGTTCGGTTCTTGAGAATTGCTTAGTTCAACTTACTGGAAAATCTTTAATCGGGATTCTATACATGTAATGATTAAGTGGTAAAGATAACCCAGACTTAACGGGTCTTAGTACACCATACAAATTGAATTAACAATCAAAACCTTGCAATCATACAACTCCCGCAAAATCATATGACATTCAAATCAAGATCCAGAAACAATTGTTTAAATAATCAAACACAAGTTAAACTCAATAAAGAACTTAACGGGTTCCATAGTTTAATCCAACACAAATTGAACATAAATAAAAAACCTAATAACATGAAACCTATTACATGAGGTAGATCACAAAAAGTTTAGCCTTGCATCTTCATGAATTCAACAACAAACTCGGATTGGAACATGATTTGATGAATTGGAATGAGTTTGAGAAGTGGAAAAGACCATAAGAATCACCAAAGTTCGTCACTTTATGCTCCTAAGGCAAATTAGGGTTTTAAGAATTGATAACCCTCCTTAAATATGGTCAAAATCCAGAGAACTACGTAAAATCTAACCATACGATGTAAGTTATGTCTTTAGGGATGTAAATTACATCCTCCCCAATGATATACGTGGTAAGCATGCTGACTTATGTTCCAAAGACTATAATTTTTAGAAAGGACGTAGCTTACTTTCTTTAGGACGTAAGTTATGTTAGATGCTCATTTACACTAATTTTTCATTTTCTTCATCTCTTTTCATCCATATATCATCCAATCTTCATGCAACCCTTGAATACATCATTTAAGCTTCCCACACCTATTATTCAAACCTACAACAAAGTGATTACGCTCGATAGGAATATCACATTAAAACATGCATTTAAACACTTAAACACATACAAAACATGAACGCATCACATCCCCAAACTTATCATTTTCTTGCCTCCAAGCCAATTTCTCATAACACTACAACTATCATTAGACAAATACAATCCAACCATGTATTCACCATCTGTAAGCTAAGGTTCCAAGTCATATTTAACTCACAGTTTCATATATCAAGTTATAGCTTTCTAGGCAAGGATATTACTCTTTGAAATATGACCTATCTAACCAAGCCCAACAAGCTTTCTAATATTCTCTATGCATGTAGTCACACCTTTCACAAGTTTCACTCCTCTCGGTTTAGTATATGGTCTAGCATAAAGTGTGCTGATATGTCAGTGTAGTACTCTCAACCAAGAACTACTCACAATTACCATAAGCTTTCATAATAATCACAACTCTACCAGTTAACACAAACCATGCACACATCAAAAGGTCTTTGAAAGATTATGGTGTAAGACTTAGGGTTTAGGTATGGATAAGGAATTTGGAGTGGCTAAACATGATGAAATCCATATAAGAATGTTGAAACATACTGAACAATAAAGCTACACTACACAATGAATTTCGATAAACGTGACCCATCTTCATAATTTAGTACCACTGAAACATAGCATTGATATTGTGGTTATTTTGACCCATTATTTTCTCTTTTTTTATCTTTTTCTTCTTTCCTTTTTTAGAATAATGATTATATCTAAACATATTATTGCTTCTAACAATATTATATCTAAAATTCAAGAAATATTTATTAGATATAACCACACATGCTTAAAAAGTAAACAAGTTTGAAAAAACTAATTGTTCATTCGGGTTTAAACAAATAAAGGTTGGGGGCTCAAAATGGTGACTAGGGGATCATTTTAGGGTTGGATAATACAATTGAAAAAGGCTAATAAAACAAAGGTTCATCCTAATGCCTTAATCATATTTGCGCAATAGTTTGGTTTATGATCTCGAAACGTATCAATTATGCAAGTTCTAGAATAATGTTATCTTTCTAGTAAACACACATGAAAGATAAATGAGAAATAACCTATTGATGTTCTAAGCTCATGTATAGGCTCAATCCTCGCAAAAAATGGTAAACAGGCTAAGGATGTGAAAACATGTATAAAACGTCCATTATCCGGCTTGTTACCCCGGTTAAACATCTCTATTAATTCTCAAAACTTGCTTATTCTAGTAAGATAGCCATGACTAAGGATATTTGCTTGTGCATAGGTTAAGCATACTTTCACGATTTACATTGAAAAAATTAAGCTTTCATGCATAAGTAAGTCGCTTTAAGGGCATTTTGAATACCTTTGTTCAATTTTAGTTTTTTTTTTCAATTTTCAACCTTTCCCTTATCCCCACACTCAAACCTTACATTGTCCTCAATGTAAATTACAAAATATTGTGTGAAACAAGGGTAGTATCTAATATCCAAACCTTTACCAAAGTGAAATTACAAGGCTAACTTTTCAAACACGCATTATGCCTACTGTCACACCCTAACCTTAACGGTGGAAATGTTGAGATGTGAGGGTTAAGATTGTTCAAAGTCACATAGCACTACCATTAAATGTAAATATCATTAAACATAAGTTTGAAAGAAAAGTTACACCAATAAGTCTCAAACAAAACCAAAACATAACATAAATTTAACAATTCTAAGATTCAAAACATGTCTTTTATTTTCTAGGTCCAACCCTAGATGTGTCCATACTTCAAAATCAAACATCAAACTTGGGCATTTTCTAAAATATGTTAAAAATAAAGTCAATAGTTGAATGTTGGTTAGAAGTAGCAATTCATGTCATCTATTACGAATAATGCAAGATTATAGATAACATAATGATACCATCAAACCTTCACAAATATGGCTATAATAACTTATAACGATTACCTAAGTGTACTTACTTCCCATGTTGAACAAGCATACATCATCAGGAGTCGGCAATAAGCTTGGCTTACCACCAAATAGGTTTGTCAAGCCCATAGATCTATGACGTCGCTAGGCTAGCAATAGTTAATGATTGTTTACAAAAATGTCTATCATATAAGGCTCAAAATATTACAAATAACCATTACAAAATTAAATACAAATTGCTAGTTCCTTTACAAGTATCAAGATGTTTACAAGTGTAATTATAACGTTAACATGTTTCACCCCAATAGGTGTGAAATAAGGTAAAAGGGGCATGAAAACTCACATATTGTATAAGTTGAATCTTAAAAGAAATAACAAGAAATTAAGTAGTGCTCCAACGATTTCTTTTACAGGATACCTAAATGTGGTTGTTCCAATATTAGATTAAAGATGTGATTAACGACTAAATGTGAACTAGGGTTTCAATTGGAATTTGGGGTTTCGATAAATAAATTAAATAGAACAATGGAATCACTTATATTTTGAATCAATGAGAAATAAAATAACTTGTTTAAGTAATTAATATAATGAATGGTAATTAAATCATTTATAATAATTGACTAAAAATATAAAGTATGAAAGAAAGTATATTAATTTTGATGACACAATTAAACAAATAATTGAATAATTATTAGATTACATCTTTGTCCAATAATAATATATTACAATAGGTTGTCACTCCTTATATAGAGTGCAACAATCACTGTTGTTATCACGGAAAGTGACAACTGGCAGATCGAATATAAAAATAACTAACTCTTAACAAACTACTGAAATGTTCACAACTACTGAGAACATATCAGAGTGTTAAGTACAGAATATAAAACTACTGAAACTACAACGACTGAAGAACAAGCTCTTCAGTCGTTTTACAAAACTACTGAAGCATAAAACTACTGAAACTAGAAATATAAAACTACTGATATCACAACTACTGAAGAAGTACTCTTCAGCAGTTGTGACAAACTACTGATGCTTCAGTACTTGATCTTCAGACTTTGACCTTCAGATGTTTCATCAGCTGATGACTTCAGTAGATATCATCAGCTGATGTCTTCAGTCTTTGTCTTCAGACTTTGTACATCAGTTGTTGATCTTCAGCACTTGTAAACTCTTCAGCTGTTGTACTTCAGTACTTTGGTCTTTCAGCTTCAGTACTTGTGTTCTTCAGCTGTTGTACTTCAGCACTTTAGTTCTTCAGCTGTTGAAGTCTTCAGCACTTGATCTTCAGCTGTTGAAGTCTTCAGCACTTGTCAAACTGCTGATGAGGCTTTCAGCAGTTGTTGTGATACCATGTGGGACTTAGAGGTTTTCTGATCTTGGCTCATTGGTTCTTTTGGTCCAACAAACTCCCCCTGAACCAATGCAGCCAAAACCTCTAAATTATTTATTGTCCCACTTATTGTAGGCAAAATGTTGATCTTTTTCCTTCTTGATCAGTAGAGAAGATGACCCATGTAAGCTCCGGCCTGGGAAGATATCTCAGATATTTGTTTGGCAGGGTATGAATGGGAACTCTGTTTTGGGGAACTGGACACAGAGTTGTTATCCCATTCATGAGATTTACTTCCCCATAATGAGTCTGTATGACTCTCGAACATAGGCCTCAAGGAGAACAACTTGTTCCTCCTGAGAGAGTTCTTCTACTCCTCCTTCGAAGAAGAACTCTGGACCATAGTACTCTGATAAGTACTTCATGGTCCTGCCATTTTTCAGCTCCACCGTAGTTACCTCCCTATATACAAATTCATCAGGATGGTTGCCTTCAAGGAGTAACTGGAGCTCATTCTTCTGGATGTCTTCAAGCTTTTTATATAGGAACCCCTTCTTAATCATTTTGTTTTCTAGTAAAGCTTGAGGGGTCTTCTTTGCTTGGTGAGCTTTCTTGAATTCATCAATGATTTCCCAAGGTGAGACTACAACGGCCTACATGATGGTAGAATCTATTGTTTTTCGTAGCTGGCCATTGTATCTGTGTGGAATAGTTCTTTTATGGATTCTAGAACTCACCCTGGGGTCTGGCCATACTCTCACTCTCTCCTTCTGATACTGAAAAGTGTGCCTGAGAGTGTACAGCCTTTGAGCATGCCCTTTCATGGCTTGAATAGATGATGACTGAGGAAATTCCTTGTCAACCATCTTCAACAGTTGCTCATCGTGCTGTTTCTGCTGTTCTTCTTCTTCTATCTTGACTCTGACCATTTCCCTTTGAGAGTCAGGTGTGATCATGGGTTGACTTCGGGGTTTTGGTAGCTTTAGAACAGCAGAGAGTGGCAGACTATCATCTTCATCCTCCTCTTCTTCTTCTTCCATCCTCAGCACCCTTCTCCTCCTTCTAGGTGCATCACTGGATGATGGTTGGGTTGGTGAAGGAATTGGTTTTGAAGAATGAGGATGTTTGGATTTTGGCTTAGAGATTGGTTGGGAGATTTGAGGGATAGGCTCTGTTTGAGTGGGTGGAAGGGAAGGTTGATCCAGCATCTTTGTAGTTAGTTTCGCCTTTGTGAGTTTAGCCATCTCTAACCTTTTACCAGCCCCAGCCTCATCAAGGGCTTCCACAATAATCCCTTTGTTGAATTGCTCAGACAGACAGATTCTGGTGGCTATAGCCAGAATGCTGTCCCTGGTCCACGCGCGAATCTCCACTAACGATCTTCCTAAGTATTTTGCAATGAAGCGGATCATTATTTCCAATCTCTCTTTTTCAAGAGCATCATAGCCTGCCCATCGGGTTTGTATCTCTTGTACTTCCAACCTTCTGATCTCACTATCCAGTGTGGCTGTGTGAAACCCCTGCCTGAAGAGTTGTTCAATTATTTTATCCATGGATCGGCTGTGTGTAGTGTCAGCTTCTTTTACCAGCTCCTCCAAGGATTGTGTTCAGCAGTATGATCATCAGCACTTTTCTTTCGCTTGTAAGTGAGCAGAGGTTGCTTTTCTTTCTCCTCCTCTTGGGCTTGCTTCTTTTCCTCTGTTCTTTTCCTCTTCTTTTCTTTCACTGCGGTACTCTCCCCCTTTTTGGATGCATTGGAGGAAGGGGTGTGTACCGCAGAAAGAGTCTTTTGTACAGCAGCATCAATCAAGGGCTGTAAAGTTGAGGAAAGCCTCTCATCAATGGCTTTAGTCACAATATCAATGATTATGGGTGTGATGAGAGGGAGGGAATTTTGAAGTACAGCACCTATTTGCTCAGGAGGGTTCTGTTCCTGAGAAATAGGGCCTGAAGCAGAGGCAGGTGGTTGAGTTTGGAGTGGCTCAGTGTTTGGGGAACCTTCAAGTGAAGGTGCCATCTGTGGGTGGGTAGAGGCAGATGGTCTTTCTCCTTGTGAGAGTTGATCTAGTAGGTTTTGCAGCCTACTGACTTTCTCTTCAAGGATTGTGTTCTGGGCAAGAACATCATAGAAAAAGCCCAGGTCATCATCAGCCGAAGCTGAATCATCTGACCTCCTGCTTAGAGCAGGATTTACATGCACTGGGTATAGGCCAGTTGTTGCATGTGCCCCTTGTGCTTGGTACTGGGGACTTCCAGCCTCAGGACAATGTCCATCATCAGCTGTTGCCTCTAGTGAGGTCTTAGCAATGTTACCAGCCTCATTCTGATCATGTGCTGATACAGAAGAGGTGGCAGCCTCACTAGATATTCTAAGCTCCTTATCTATACCAGGAGATAGAAGTGGTAAACCCCTGTGCTGTGGGTTCTCAAGGGCACTGTGTTCCTCCCCCTCAATTGTAGAGGTTTTCCCAATAGTAAGTGGTTTCTGGGGAGGGGGTGAGGAGTGCAGTTGAGTCAGCACTTGTGCAACTATTAAAGATGGGCTGTGAGGGGCGGTTGTTTGGGGTGAAGGGATAGAAACAGTGTGCACCTGGGGAGGTTGGTGCTCTTCAATGGCAATCCCCTCAAGTGAGGAAGATCCCAGATATGTAGGTACCCCTTGTGTGGTTGATGCAGGCTCCTGTTGAGAGGAAGCCTGAGCGGCTATGGCTGGAAGAGTCATTGTATCCACTAGGGGGTTTGGACTAGTGGATATATCCTGCGTTTGTGTTGCAGGGGCATCCTCAGGGGACTCAATTCCCTGAGTAGCCGTTTTGGGTTTCTTTTTGGTGGGTTTGGTGGGGACTTTTGATTTGGAGGTGGTGGCTGTGGGTTCCAGCTGCGTGGGTTTTCGCAGCTTGGCAGCCATTTTTAGTGTCTGGTCAGAGTTGTGCCGGGAGTATACTTCCGGCAGAACAGCCGTAGCAGGGACTCCCAAGCCAACAAGTCCCTCAGCATTAAGCTGGTTTGTAATGATGGCCATTATGAACCGTGGATATAGTATCCAACGGTTGGCAGTTAGTTTTTGAGCCATGTCCTTGAGCTCCGAAAATATTATTTCTGAAAAGTTTACTGGTTGTTGCTCAAGAATAGAATACATTACCTGCTACCATTTTGTCGACATTTTGATCCCAAGACGACGTCTTAGGGGCCAAACATACATTTACCATGTGAAAAATTAGGTGCTCAGCGTCATTAAAGTGTTTCTTCATGATAGTGGAGGCACTGAGATCGCCTTGATATCCATGTTGGGCAAAGGATAGATCTGTGGTGCCCTTCGGATATCCAGCAGGAGAACTAGCATCATTCAGATGAAGAATTTGGCGGATAACTGCAGGAGTGATGACTACTTCTTTGTTGTTGACGACCGACTGGAGAGATGGTGTGTTGTTCTCCCCAGTGGTAATAGTAACGTTCATCCAAAATTGTTGAAGGGATTCGGCATGTAGTATGGGATTCAGAAGAAATGCCGTATTGTATTGGGACTGAACCATGAGATCGATAGAAGTATCGAACTTAGCCCAGACAGGCGATTTAGTGAGGTAGGCAACACAGTTGTGTCGCGGTTTAATTTGCATGGACGCCATTGAGAAGAGAGAAGTTTTGGAGAGGAACGTTAAGTTTGAAGAAGATGAAGCATTGAAGGATTAGGTCAGGGATATATATAGGGTACGGGTAAGAAAACGACTGAAGGATGTGGTGTTAGTCATCAGTAGTTTTAAACGACCGTTGACATGGTATTATCCTTTCAGACGTTGAAACAGCTGAAGTCGTGGTGTTAGGCATCAGAAGTTAAAAAACTACTGAAGACCGTGGTTTTGACTTCAGATGATTGAAACAGCTGAGGACTTGGTGTTTGTCATCAGTAGTTGTGAAACTACTGAACAGTGGTTTTGTCATCAGTTGTTGTAAACAACTAAAGACTTGGTATTAGTCATCAGTAGTTTTAAAACTACTGAAGACATGGTATTGCTTCAGTTGTTTAGAATGAAACAGCAGTTGTACAAACGACTGAAGAGAAATTTCTCATCAGCTGTTTTCGTCAATTCTTAGCTTTTCAGCTGTTTCATATTGTCCTCAACACATTCATCAGCCTTTTTGGCGGATTTCAGTTGTTTCATAGGACATCAATACTTATCTGTTTATACTGATTTCAGTAGTTGTAACTACGTCAGTAGTTTTAACTACATCAGTAGTTTGGAACAGATAAAGTACTTCAGTACTTATGAGGCATTTAGCCATCAGTAGTTATTAACTACTGAAGGGAAAAGGACTCATCAGTACTTATATGTGACATGGGTACCAATGATCACCAGTAATTACTACTGAAATCATCAGTAGTTGTCACTTATTCTAGCTGCAGCATCCCAAGCCTTAACACCAGGTTTTGGAAAGTTGAACTATCCAAAGGCTTAGTAAAAATGTCTGCAAGCTCATCAGCACTAGGCACAACTTAGGATCAATCAGACCATTTTCAAAACAATCCCTTATAAAATGATGTCTGATCTCTATATGTTTGGTCCTAGAGTGCTGGACTGGATTTTTGACAATGCAAAGAGCTGAAGCACTATCCATTAACAATGGAGTCTTAGTCTCTGTAATGCCATAATCCAAAAGTTGGTTTTGAAGCCAGAGTACCTGAGATGTACAACTTGCAGCAGCAATGTACTCTGCTTCAGCAGTTGATGTAGCAACTGAGGTCTGTTTCTTGCTCTGCCAAGAAATCAAGCAGTTGCCTAGGAATTGACATCCACCAGAAGTTGATTTCCTGGTCAACTTACACCCTGCATAGTCACTGTCAGAAAAAGCAACTAATTTACCAGAATGTCCAGTAGAATACCATAAACCTAGAGATGGAGTGCCTTGCAGATATCTAAAGATCCTCTTGACTGCAATCAGATGAGACGCTTTAGGTGCAGCCTGAAATCTAGCACAAACACATGTAGCAAACATAATATCTGGTCTAGAAGCTGTTAATACATCAAGGACCCAATCATAAATCTGTAAAGTGTTTCATCAACCACTTTACCTTTCTGATCTGTATCCAGTTGTGTGGTGCTGCACATGGGGGTAGAACAAGGCTTACAGTTTTGTAAATCAAACTTTTGCAAAAGATCTTTTGTGTATTTGGACTGATGAATGAAAATTCCATCAGCCTTTTGTTTGATTTGCAACCCCAGAAAGAACTGTAACTCTCCCATGGCACTCATTTCAAACTTCTGTTGCATCAACTTTGTAAAGGCATCACACAACTTTGGATTAGAGGATGCAAAAATGATGTCATCTACATAAATTTGAACAAGTAGATTATGCTGCCCAGCTTTCTTAATGAATAAAGTCTTATCTATGGAGCCTCTAGTGAAATTATTTTCCAGAAGAAAGTTTGATAATGTCTCATACCAGGCTCTAGGAGCTTGTTTTAACCCATAAAGAGCCTTATCAAGCTTATACACCCAATTAGGATGTTTATTGTCCTCAAAGCCTGGAGGTTGACATACATAAACCTCTTCTTTAATTTTTCCATACAAAAATGCACTTTTGACATCCATTTGAAAAACTTTAAGGTTTTGATAAGCAGCATAAGCTAAAAACAATCGAATTGCTTCTAGTCTGGCTACAGGGGCAAAGGTTTCATCATAATCAATACCTTCTTCTTGTGCAAACCCCTGAACAACCAGTCTGGCCTTGTTCTTAACAATAAGCCCATTTTCATCAGTTTTGTTCCTAAACACCCATTTAGTGCCTATTGCACACTTACCTGGAGGTAGAGGAACCAGTTCCCACACTTGCTGTTTCTTGAACTGAAGAAGCTCAAGCTGCATGGCATCAACCCATCCATTTTCCTTTAAAGCAATGTGATAATTCTTTGGCTCTTGCTGACTGATGAAGAGAGCATAGAAGCAGAAATTTGACAATTGACTTCTTGTTGATACTCCAGCAGTGATATCACCAATGATTTGAGACATAGGGTGATTCTTCAGATCTTGATACACAATGAGATCTGTGCAAGTGTTTGTAGCAGGCTCAGCAGTAACAGATGGTGATGGTGAATCATTTCCTTGAAACCAATCAGTGGATGGTAATTCAAAGGAAGTTGAATTCGAAGAGATCTCATCAGCATTTGTTGTGGATGGTGCTACTGGAGCTACAGGAACATCAGGTCTAGCTGAATCAGGCAGCTGATCACTAAACCTGAAGAGGTGAGTACTGCAATCATCATCATCATCAGGAGTACCACCAGGTGGTGAACTGTTGACAGGAGCAACAACAGGAGTTTGATAAGGAACATATTGCAGTATGTCCAAATCAAATAACTCCACAGGGCTTTGTGGAATCTTGTCCTTTGGAGATTCATTGAACTTAACATGTAGAGTTTCTTCAACCATCTTTGTTCTGCAGTTGAAGACTCTGTATGCCTTGCAAGTAGATGAATAACCAACAAAATACCCTGCATCCACCTTAGGATCAAATTTATGGAGTTGATCCTTTGTGTTGAGAATAAAACAGGGACACCCAAATGCTTTGAAAAATGAAATCAGAGGAGCAAATGATGGAGAACTTCATATGGAGTCTTCATCAACCTCTGATTTACTAAAACTCTATTTTGCACATAGCAAGCTGTGTTAACAGCTTCAGCCCAAAAGGTCAGTGGCAAACCTGAGTCAACCAGCATGGACCTTGCGGCTTCAATGAGGGTCCTGTTCTTTCTCTCCACTACTCCATTTTGTTCTGGAGTCCTTGGAATGCTAAACTGCCTTTTGATTCCCTTTGAAAGATAGAAGTCATCAAGTGTATGATTTCTGAATTCAGTTCCATTGTCACTCCTAATACACTTGACTGGAAGGGAATACTGCTTCTCAATATACAACACAAAATGAATAATCTTCTGAGCAGCCTCATCCATAGAATGTAGAAAGAAAGTCCATACAAATCTGGAGTAATCATCCACAATTACCAGACAGTATTTCTTCTTTGCCATGCTCATTACTCTCACAGGACCAAATAGATCCATATGCAGTAATTGCAAGCAGGCGGTGGACTTAGACACTTCAATGGAGGGAATGAGACTTTGTGCTGTTTTCCTTTTAAACAAGCAGTGCAGGTTTCATCACAGTGGAACTCCTTTATTGGTAAGCCTCTGACTAAACTATTGTGGGTAAGCTGATTCATGTTTTTGAGATTAACATGATCAAACCTTCTGTGCCACAGTTTAGATTCTTGAGAAGAGGCTTTGGAAAATAGGCAAGGATTGCCTTTGAGATCTATTTTCTTGGAAAGATCTAAGGCATACACTCTTCCTGTCCTGTTGGCTCTCAGGAGAGTGTGATCATCCAACACCTTGTCAATCAAGTGCAAAACTTTGGATGACAGAATCCTACAGTTTTGACTGGTGAAAAGAGCAACATGGCCTTTATCACACATTT
Source organism: Flaveria trinervia (assembly GCA_025506515.1). Taxonomy (NCBI): domain Eukaryota; kingdom Viridiplantae; phylum Streptophyta; class Magnoliopsida; order Asterales; family Asteraceae; genus Flaveria; species Flaveria trinervia. Next base: position 81,690,599 of record CM046447.1, read on the forward strand.
GACTGACACTCAAGAGATTGTACTTGAGATTTTCCACATGATTACATCATCAAATTTGATTTCTCCATTGGAGACAAAGCCCTTACCATGATGTAACCCCTAGCATCATTGCCAAAAGAAACAAATCCCTTCTTTCCTTGAGAGTAGTCATGAAGAAGAGAGTTATTCCCAGTCATGTGCATAGATCCCCCACTGTCTACATACCAGATGCTACTTTGGCATGTTGAAGAACCCTGCAATAATAAACAATCAGTTAGTTTTAGAGACCCAAACCTTTTTGGTTTTGGGCCTGGTCTCATCAATAGATGGTAAACTAACAGGTTTATTTGAAACAACAGCCTGAGAGGAAGAAGATGGTGTAGAAGAGGAGTCCTTTGGCTTGGATCTCCTTTTCTGTGGTTTCAACATAGGAGCATCTAGTTGGTTAACTCTACCCAACAGATGTTGAACCATCATAACCAGCTGTGTCTGATTTTGTGATAAAGCTTTCAGCTCATCAGACATATTGCCAGTGGAGTTTGATAAGTTCCTATGTTGCACCTTCTTCTTCTGAGCACCCTCAGCTGTCACCTGTTTAAACCCCTTCCTTTTTGGATTTCTTTGAGGACTTAAGGGTTACAGGATTTGATGTTGCTGATACAAATGTGGTCTCAAACTCAGTTTTCATTTTTACCATTTTCTCTTTAATTTCTTCTTTTTGTTTGAGTTTGGAACCTCTTTTGTACCAACAATCATCTGTAAGATGATTGAACAAACCACATACTTCACATGGTTTCTTCTTCATCTTAGGTTGATCATCAACTAAAGAGGGTGAAGCACTGAAGACTTGTTCTTCAATGCTTTGGAAGCATTGTTTGCTATCTTGACAGCCTCTTTAGTAGTCTTCAAACTCTTTCTACTGACAGTTTCTTCTCTTCAGTACTGACAGCAGTTAGAGTTTGAACTTCAGGTGTTAAATCCTGCTCTCTAGTCCTTTCAGGACCTTCAGAATTGTCCTGAGTTGATCAACTCATTAATCATATGAGTGTCAGCATTTGAACCATCAACATCAGCTGATAGGTTCAAAGAGGGCTTGATGCTGACTGCTACTTCTGATTGTGCTGTATCAGAAGGTAGATCACATGATGTGATGGATTGGTTATCACTCTCACCTCCGATTCTACTTCTGCTCTTGGAGTAAAATCTGTAGGTGGAGCAGTGTGATTGTAACCAATTCCAAACTTCACATTTGAAGCAGATTGCTTACTAAGAAGCATTTCAAAACCTTTGCATGATTGTACCCATCTATCACACTCTACCTGGGTAACTACAAGGGTTTCTTTGAGATCTTTGTACTTCTCTAGAAGTACCTCTTCTCTAGCCTTATCATCAATTATTTGGCAATTCAGTTTATAAATCTCATCATTTTTATCTTTAAGCACAGACTCAAACTCAGCTTTGTTTTTGAAATTATTTGTTCTAGCTCAATGTTCTTATTAATTAAAGCTACATTTGCTTCTCTAATGGAAGCAAATGCTGCTATGCATGGTTCAGAACATAATTTGGCTTTTGCCTCAGAGGATACCTGTGATACCTGAGGTGTAGAGGCATTAGAAAATGAAGTATCAGCAGACTCCAAAGCTATAAGAGCTAGATTCCCAAAAGGACTGTCACCACCATGTTGACCAGCACCTGAAAACAGTTGGTCATGACCAGACATGTCATCTGGTAAACTGCTCCAGTCAACAACTCCTAGGGTGAAGAAGTTGTGTTGTTGAGGTTGAGTTTGTTGATGAGATTGGGATGGCTGAGGTTCTGGTAGTGCATGAGGTTGTGGTGCCATAGGAACTTGAACTTGATTTGACTGTGGCATGTAATAACAAGGGTAAGGATATGGCATTTGACCCTGAGGAACAAAATATGCCGGAGATTGTTGTTGAGGATGATGACTAGAAGTGACAGGATGTTGCCCTCTGTGTTGTTGACTATTGCCAGGAAAAGTCACAAAGGGTGCAGTGGAGTTAGATCCAGTTGATCTACACTCTCTTGCAAAGTGTCCAAGCCTTTGGCATTTGTGACACCTCAACTTGCTCTTGTCAAAACCAACTTTGGTTTTGCCAGAGTGTCCTGGGAATTTTCTTCCAGTCTTTTATAGAACTTCTGAGATCTGATATTTATCAGGGCCATTTGGCTCAAAATATCCATCTCTTCTAAGTCATCATCAGCAATCCCCTTGAGATCATCCATAATGAAGCATAGATTGTCATTATTACACCCAGTAAACTGACCATCAACACTTACAAATGCAGAATCAGAAGTGCTTGAAGAGAAATTAATATGCTCATCATACTGGCATTCAGATGAAGCATATTCTGACTCATGACCCACCAGGCAGTGTTGCCTGGTACAAAGTTTTCAGTGAGCTTTCCAGATGAAGACAGCTTTCTCTTCTGTTCTATCTCTCTCTCAAACGTGAGCAGTTTCCCATGGAGTTGGGTGAGAGATAGTTTGTCCAAACTTGCACTGGAGCGTAGGACAATAGTATATGTGTCCCATCTCTCAGGCAGTGATCTGAGAAATCTGTTATTCATCTGAATATTTGTGTACTCAAGTTTGACCATTTTTAGTTCAGAGATCAACAAGAGAACCGCTCATATTGTTGAGTCAGTGTCTCACCCTTTCTATGAGAGAATATCTCATATTGTTGGGCAAGAATTTCTCTATTATTTGCCAAGACCTCATCTGTTCCTCCAAAATTTTCTTTCAAGGCATTCCAGAGGTCATGGGCAGTTTCATGATGCATTAGCCCAGAATAGATTTCATTTGGCAGTGCCATGGCCAGAATTCCATGGGCTTTTGCATCAATTTCAAGCAACTTCTTATCCTCATCTGAGTATTGCTCCCTCCTCTTCGGAACCATTTGATTGGTTTCCGGGTTATTCACCATAGGCTTGTGTGGACCATGTACCACTGATGTCCAACAAACTGCGCTGTTAACAGACAGGTGATGGAGCATTCGTCTTTGCCATATGTTATACTCATTCCTAACCAGCATTGGTGGCTTGGTTGAGGAACCAGTATTGTGAGGATCATTGGAGGGAGTGGTCATTTTCAGTTCAAAAACAATTTAGTTCAAGCTTTTAAAAGTTTTACACAGACCACAACAAACTCAATGAAAACCAAGAAAAGATCTCAGGATGAATGACCAGAAATACAGAAAATTCAATCTCTATAACGTTTCTTGCAAAAAAACAAAAGCTAATTCAATCAAACTTAGATCTTGAATAGCAGTTTCAATGATCAATTATTAGATCGATCAATGATTAACCTGCTCTAATACCATTTGACAGGATCAGCGATCACAAGTTTGATGTATTAGAGTTCAAAGCAGCGGAATACGAACAGGAATTAGACAAATTGTAGGAAGTAATCGATACTTGTATGCATTAAGAGCACATACGGTTATAGTGAGAGAATATATATTTCTGATTCAAGGAATGTTTATGGATGTAGAATATTTCTAATCAAATCATTCATATCATTCCCGTCATTCCCTCTATTACAATAGGTTGTCACTCCTTATATAGAGTGCAACAATCACTGCTGTTATCATGGAAAGTGACAACTGGCAGATCGAATACAAAAATAACTAACTCTTAACAAACTACTGAAATGTTCACAACTACTGAGAACATATCAGAGTGTTAAGTACAGAATATAAAACTACTGAAACTACAACGACTGAAGAACAAGCTCTTCAGTCGTTTTACAAAACTACTGAAGCATAAAACTACTGAAACTAGAAATATAAAACTACTGATATCATAACTACTGAAGAAGTACTCTTCAGCAGTTGTGACAAACTACTGACGCTTCAGTACTTGATCTTCAGACTTTGACCTTCAGATGTTTCATCAGCTGATGACTTCAGTAGATATCATCAGCTGATGTCTTCAGTCTTTGTCTTCAGACTTTGTACATCAGTTGTTGATCTTCAGCACTTGTAAACTCTTCAGCTGTTGTACTTCAGTACTTTGGTCTTTCAGCTTCAGCACTTGTGTTCTTCAGCTGTTGTACTTCAGCACTTTAGTTCTTCAGCTGTTGAAGTCTTCAGCACTTGATCTTCAGCTGTTGAAGTCTTCAGCACTTGTCAAACTGCTGATGAGGCTTTCAGCAGTTGTTGTGATACCATGTGGGACTTAGAGGTTTTCTGATCTTGGCTCATTGGTTCTTTTGGTCCAACAAATATTAATTAAACTATTGTTAAATAAATGTAACACCCGGATGTTTTAATAGACCAAAAGAAGGAATGAAAGCAAGGAATGAGAAAGAAAACACAATAACACCCAAGTAGAGAGGCTAAATGGATAAAAAGTACAAAACTTTATGTAATTTGTACAAAAGCAACATGGTTGCCCATGTCATGTTACTTTTCACCTTTTTCAATCGGATATTTTAGAGAGAGAAAAAAGAAGTGCAGAATTTGAATTTTTGAAGAACAAGAAGGAGAAGTCGGATTCTAAGGTAATAATTCTTGGTTTTTAGATGTTCTTGACCGGCCTATGTCTCAGTTATGTGCTTATGTGTGTTTATGTGTTCGGGTGTGTATTTTTGGTAGGTCTCTAGGTATTGAACTCATAGCAAATGGGTTTTGAAAGAAGTCATACCCAAAGGCTGCTAAGGTGACTTCTAGAACCCCCTTTTTACTTGTTTTAAACTGATTTTGGGCTAGAAATATGTATGTTCATTTTTAGAAAATGGGTTTACATCTATATATATGTGTAGGAATGTCTTTGTGGATGGGGTTTGATTTGGGTTAAGTATGGTTATGATTATGTTATGAATGTGTTTCAATGACTTGGAATGCTAGTGTTAAGCTTAGAACATGTTAGATGATGGATTGGGGACCGAAATATGTTGTTTAGTGTAAGTTGGCGGCCCATGCGCCTAAATAGTGGCCCATGCGTCCAACGGGTGAGTTTGGCTAATTGTTCCCTAGACGCCTCAAACCCCATGCACCCAAATACTGCCCATACCCCTAGAATTTTCCAAAAAAAACTTAAGTGATAGGCCATGCGCCCAAATAGTGCTCATGCGCCTAGAACTTTCCCATGCGCCTAAGTGCTACCATGCGCCTGCGTAGTGCCCATGCGCCTAAGACTTAGAATATTTTCTGAGATTTTTGAAAAAAAATGTAAAGTGTAGGCTTTGACTTGGGAGGTTCCCGGGGGATATGTAAGTTGACCTTTTAAAGTCATAGATGATATAATGGTTAAGGTATGATATGTGGCATGCATGATGATGTGATGTGTATGATGACATTTGTATGATTATTTTTATGTTCCTTATTATTTATGTTTATTTTCCCTAACTTTATATGGTATGGTTGTGAATGTAAATGAAAAAGTATTATGTAACGTAAAGCGGAAGATAATGCAGAGAGGAACGCAATGAATGAATGCATGCATTAATGAAAGGAAAGTAAAGAAAGTCTTGCAAGCAATGTAAGGAGGTCCACACCCAATGAAGGGTTTTAGCTTGTCGGTGTGTGGGTTAGTTACCCCAGAAGGATGCACTCTAGGATCTATCTTTGTGATTGACCATTTGTATAGAACCTTTGTCGCTGACCCCGGTACTGTGGTTAGGCCACCGGTGCAATGTATGGGAGTTTATTCATAGACTTCGGTCGAGTACCCGCTTTATGCATGATGGCGGGGTATAGCACATCACATTGGTACACCTAAATTTACGTTGGTACTGTGGTCAGGCCACCGGGCGCAATGTATGGGGGTCTATTATAGACTTCGGCCCACTACTCGCTTTGTGCATGACAGTGGGGTAAAGTTCATGGTATTGGTACATAATGTAAAGAAGTAATGATGAATGTACGTAATGAACGGTAAGGAAGATAACGAATGATAATGATGATGTATGATAATGAATGAATAAAAGTTAAGGAACGATGATGGAAGATAATAATGCTATTATCTATGTGTACTATGATGCTTGATCGCGTAAGAATGAAAAGGAAGATTTTAAACGAAAGTAAAGTATATTTTATTTTAAAACTAGAACTCACTCCGCAACACTGACTTTTATGAGTTTCTAGTTGGTAGGTGATGTTGCTGAGGATGGCACGGGTGGCTACTTGGCTCATTTTGGATGGCATCCATTTTGTATAACGAACATGTTTTTGCATTGTAATGCAAACAAATGATGTTTTGTAATTGTTAATAGTGTTGTATTATTTTGCAAAAGCAGTTATTAATATGTGAAATGGTTTAAGTTAATTCCACTGCAATGCTTTAATTATTTTAAAATTTTATGTATGTTTTTGTATGATGATTGACTAGTTGTTAGCGTACCGGAAACGGGGCCTTAAAAGTTGGTATCAGAGCCAAATTTTAAGTGAAACAGGTAAATTTTCAAAAGCAACCTAAACTTAAACTGAAAATGGGTCTAAAGGGAAGGATGTTGGTCCGAGTAGCTGCGTGCCATCATGTATTTTCTTTAATGTTAACCAGTCTTACGTGCGCATGTTATGTGGTTTATGTGCTTTTATTAGATTTAGATACTGATGTAGTCTGGATATGAAATGCTTAGAGTATAAAGAGTAAAGTAAGTGGCTAATCATAGGTGGCCACTATAATTAAGAATACTATACTTGACATAAACTGAGTTATTCCCTTGAATGATCGTGTTGGTGTTTGAATCTTATAGCATGTTAGAGGATGGCCGGTGGTATATCGTCAAAGGCTTCACGTGGTGGAGGTCGTGGAGGACGTGGTGCGGACCACGGGTCACGAGAGGAAGGCCTCAAGCTGAAGAGGTGGCTCATAAAGATCCTTTTTACTTGTTTTAAAAAGATTTGGGGCTAGAAATGCATGTATGTTTATTTTTATAAAATGGGTTTACACCCGTATGTATGTGTATGAATGTGTTTGCAGGTGGTGTTTGATTTCGGTTTAAATATGGTTATGATTATGTTATGACTGTGTTTTAATGGCATAGAATGCTAGTGTTAAGCTTCGAACATGTTATATGATGGATTGGGGATTGAAATATGTGGTTTAGTGTAAGTTGGCTTCCCATGCGCCTAAATAGTGGCCCATGAGCCCAACGGGTGAACTTTCCTAAGTGTTCCCTAGACGCTTGAAACCCCATGCGCCCAAATACTGCACATGCGCCTAGAATTTGCCCAGAATGCTTAAGTGATGGGCCATGCGCCCAAATAGTGCCCATGTGCCTAGAACTTTCCATGCACCTAAGTGTTCCCATGTGCCTATGCAGTGCCCATGCGCCTATGCAGTGCCCATGCGCCTATGCAGTGCCCATGCGCCTATGCAGTGCCCATGCGCCTATGCAGTGCCCATGCGCCTATGCAGTGCCCATGCGCCTAAGACTTAGAATTTTTTCTGAGATTTTGGGAAAAAATGTAAAGTGTAGGCTTCGACTTGCGAGGTTCCCGGGGGATATGTAAGTTCACTTTTTGAATTCATAGATGATATAATAGGTAAGGTATGATATGTGGCATGCATGATGATGTGATGTTTATGATGATGTCTTGTATGATTATGTTTATGTTTCTTATTATGTATGTTTATTTACCCTGGCTTTATATGGTATGGTTGTGAATGTAAATAAAAAAGTATTATGTAACGTAAAGCGGAAGATAATGAAAAGAGGAACGTAATGAATGAATGGATGCATTAATGAAAGGAAAGTAAAGAAAGTCTTGCAAGAGATGTAAGAAGGTCAACACCCAATGAAGGTGTTAGCTCGACGGTGTGTGGGTTAGCTACCCCAGAAGGATGCACTATGGGATCTATCTTTGTGATTGATGATTTGTGTCATACCTGACCCTTCACATCATCAATATTGTCTGCTTTGCTCAGAAGGAGCTCACGGATTTGCTTTTGGTTACCCGGGTGAAAACATCCCAGGGAGGTCACCCATCCCACCTGAGCACGCTTAACTGTGGAGTTCTCCTCTCATCCACAGCCAATACGCCTAAAACGCGTTGTTGATGTTAGAGGGCAAACATTCCTTATGAACCAAGAATCTCTCTTGTCCACGACCGATGTGGGATATGTGTAGGGTGTCACAAGCACCCCTTGTTTGGACTCATCATCCTCGATGAGCCCGAGAAGTCACCATCCTTGGTAAGGTATGTCCCACACCCCAAACGACACAGGAGTGGCTCTGATACCATTCTATCACACCCGGCCCTTCGCATCAACAATATTGTCCGCTTTACCCACAAGGAGCTCACATATTTGCTTTTGGTTGCCCGGGTGAAAACTTCCCAGGGAGGTCACCCATCCCTGGATTGCTCCCACCTGAGCACGCTTAACTATGGAGTTCTTCTTTAATCCACATCCAATACGCCTAAAACGCGTTATTGATGTTTGAGGGTAGACATTCCTTATGAATCAGGAATCTCTCCTGTCCACGGTCGATGTGGGATAGGTGTAGGGTGTCACAATTTATATGGAACCTTTGTCGCTTACGCCGGTACTATGGTCAGACCACCGGGTGCAATGTATGTGAATTTATTCATAGACTTTGGTCGTGTACCTACGTTATGCATGACGGTGGGGTATAGCACATGGCATTGGTACACCTGAATTTACTAAGTATTATGGTTAGGCCACCAAGCGCAATGTATGGGGGTCTATTATAGACTTCGGCCCAGTACCCACTTTATGCATGACGGTGCGTTAAAGTTCATGGTATTGGTACGGAATGTAAAGAAGTAATGATGAATGTACGTAACAAACGGTAAGTAAGATAACAAATGATAATGATGACGTATGATGGTGAATGAATGAAAGTTAAGGAACGATGATGGAAGATAATAATGTTATTATCTATGTGTACATATGATGCTTCATCGCGTAAGAATGTAAAGGGAAGATTTTAAACAAAAAGTAAAGTATATTTTATTTTAAAATTAGAACTCACTTAGCAATGTTGACTTTTATGTGTTTCTAGTTGGTAGGTGATGTTGCTGAGGATGGCACGGGTGGCTACTTGGCTCATTTTAGATGTCATCCATTTTGTATAACAAACATGTTTTTGCATTGTTATGCGAACAAATGATGTTTTGTAATTATTAATAGTGTCTTATTATTTTTCAAAAGAAATTATTAATATATGAAATGGTTTAAGTTAATTCCGCTGCAATGCTTTAATAATGTTAAAAATTTATGTATGTTTTTGGGTAATGATTGAACAGCTGTGAGCGTACCGGGAACGGGGTCTTACAAGTTCGTATCAGAGCCAAAGTTTAAGTGAAATGGGTACAGTTTTAAAAGAAACCTAAACTTAAACTGAAATGGGACGAAAGGGGAGGAATGCCAGTCCGAGTAGCTGCGTGCCATCAGGTATTTTCTTTAATGTTACCGGTCTTACATGCGCATGTTTTGTGGTTTATGTGTTTTTAGTACATTTAAATACTAATGTAGTTAGGATAGGAAATGCTTAGGTATGAAGAGTAAAGTAAGTGGCTAATCATAACTGACAACTGTAATTAGGGACTACTATACTTGAGATAAACTGAGCTATTCCCTTGAATTACCGTGTTGGTGTTTGAATCTTATAACGCGTTAGAGGATGGCCGGTGGTAGATCGTCAAAGGATGAGAGTGCTAGTCTGATAGCCTTAGTAAAGGAGGTTGTTGTAGAGGAGGTTGATTAGGTCATGCAAACAATCCTACCGTCTGTGGTGACCAAAGTGATCAAGGCTATGAAGGAAGGAGAAAGGAAGGAAAGGAATAGGCCTACGGGTGAAGGGGACAGTCCAAGACTGAGACGGTTGTCTCTACTGATGAAGAGGAAATGGAAAAGCCTGTGCCTGAGGTAGCACGAGGCTGTAACTACGGGGCATTTCAAAGATGCAAGCCCCTTACCTTTGATGGTAACGACACTGCTGCTGCTGCTCACCGATGGGTGAGAGAAATGGAAGTTGTACTTGATATCAGTGAGTGCCGAGAAGACCAGAAGGTGAAGTTTGCTGCCCACTCTTTTTGGACTCGGCTCTGTGTTGGTGGGACAATATTGTCCAAGCTGAGGGTAGTCGGGTGATTGAAGAATGAGATGTTCATAGTTGAAGAGGTTGATGATTGAGGAGTTTTGTTCTCACCGAGAGATGGACAAGGTTGAGATGGAGTTCCTACAGCTGGAGGCAGGAACAATGACCCATCAACAATACACCACCAAGTTTAATGAGATGACACGGCTGGTGCCAGACCAAGTGACGCCTCTGTCACGAAATATCAAGAGGTATATTCTAGGCTTGCCGGCAGACATTCGCAGGCACCTGATTGCCACCCGGCCGAGTAAGTTTAGGTCGGCAGTTGATTTGGCGGGGAGGCTGTATGATGAACGTGAGGTGGTGGTGGCTAAGGTGAGTAAGAAAGGTGGTGGTGAGCTGAAATAGGAAGAGGTTTGGTCGGGGTGGTGCCCCGACGAGCAACAAGAGTGCACGGGTGGTTGACCACTGTATGGTCACATCTGGTGCTGGTTCAAAGAGGTGTGGCAAATGTGGAAAGGAGCATATCGGAGAATGTAGGTTAGGATCGAATTTAAGCTTCAAGTGTGGGAGGACGGGGCATATAGGAAAGGATTGTCGTGCGGCCAGATGTTTTAGCTATGGTGGAGAGGGCACATGAGCAGAGATTGCAAGAAGCCAAGGGCAGAGAGTTCCAAAGCAGGGAAGAAGACAACCGGGAATGAGGGGCAGAGGGCAAGCGCTAGGGCATTCACGAGGACGCAATAGGAGGCTAGGACGGACCCCGATGTTGTGTCCGATACGTTTCTAGTAAATCAAACTCTTGCTTTCATTTTATTCGATTCTGGTACTAGTAAAAGTTTTATTTCTGCTACTTCCTGTGCTAAATTGCCTATTAGTAGTAGGAGTATAGATAAGCCTTTCGATGTAGAAACTGTCAAAGGTAAGTTACCAGGATTTCTAAGATGATAGAAGGTTGTGACATAGAACTAGAAGGTCATAAGTTTCCTGTTAGACTGCTCATGATGACCTTAGGCGGGTTCGATGTAGTCCTAGGAATGGATTGGTTGGCGGACTACGAGGCGAACATTATGTTTCACAAGAAGATGATTGGGTTGACAGCGCCTGACGGGAGTGCAGTAACGGTTTATGGTGATCGAGTCACTACAATTCCGAAAGTGATTTCGATTGTGGTGGTGAGAAAGTGCATGACGTGTGGATGTGGTGCCTATTTGGCCTACGTGAAGGATGTGGGTACGCCAACACCACAACTGTCCGATGTACCAGTTGTGTGGGACTTTTCGGACGTGCTCCTAGAATACTTACCAGGTGTGCCATTGGACCACGAGATTGAGTTGCAGATTGACTTGATGCGAGGTGCCCAACCTATTGCTAAGGCATCACATCGGTTCGCTCTGACTGAGATAAAGGGACTGATGGAGCAACTGAAGGATTTGCTTGATAAAGGGTTCATTAGACCGAGTATTTCTCCATGGAGTGCTCCGGTCTTATTTGTGAAGAAGAAGGACGGTAGCATGAGAATATGAATAGACTACTGCGAGCTGAACAAATTGACAGTGAAGAATCGGTACCCCTTACCAAGAATTGATGATCTATTTGATCAGCTCCAAGGTGCTAGTTGGTTCTAGAGGATAGATCTTCGATATGGTTACCATCAGTTAAAGGTGAAGGAGCAAGATATTCCTAAAACAACTTTTGCATGCCTTATGGACACTACGAGTTCCTCACTATGTCTTTTGATTTAACCAACGCGCCAACTGCTTTTATGGACTTGATGAATCGGGTGAGTCGGCCCCATACCTGCTTTATGCATGACGGTGGGGTAAAGTTCATGGTATTGGTCTGGAATGTAAAAAAGTAATGATGAATGTACGTAACGAACGGTAAGGAAGATAACGAATGATAATGATGACGTATGATGATAAATGAATGAAAATTAACGAACAATGATGGAAAATAATAATGCTATTATCTATGTGTACGTATGATGCTTGATTGCATAAGAATGGAAAGGAAGATTTTAAAAGAAAGTAAAGTATATTATATTTTAAAAGTAGAACTGACTTGACAATGCAGACTTTTATGTATTTCCAGTTGGCAGGTGATGTTGCTGAGGATGGCACGGGCGGCTACTTGGCTCATTTTGGATGGCATCCATTTTGTATAATGAAAATGTTTTTGAATTGTAATGTGAACAAATGATGTTTTGTAATTGCTAACAGTGTTGTATTATTTTGCAAAAGAAATTATTAATATATGAAATGGTTTAAGTTAATTCCATTGCAATTCTTTAATAATGTTAAAGATTTTATGTATATTTTTGTGCGATGATTGCCCAGCTGTGAGCGTACCAGGAATGGGGTCTTACAATAAATTATTTAACTTAAAGCCCATTTTATGAGATCATAAGAAATAACTTAAAAATTAATCTTTGTTATAATGTTTTATTAAGAAAATATATAAGTATTTAATTTGAAAATTTTCAGAAAAAAATTTGATGACTCTAAAAATAATTTTAGTTAACAAAAATGTTTTTTATAATAATTATAAATTTTCTATAATTTAATTAATTAAAGAAAAGGTTCTAAAAAATATTTGAAAGTGCCCGGGTTCGAACCCGGGACCACATGGATGGGGTAACATGCTCTTAACCAGTAGGCTATGGCGCCTATGCCTGTTAAGAGTTGTTTTTTAATTCTTAAAAGAAACAACTACCAGAAACCCCTAATTCCACATAAACCCTAGGACATTTTCGATCCAAATTGAACTCGAAATCGATAATGATTATGGTAATAACTATAGGGCTTTTGTTTGTAATGATCATACGAACATGATAATATATGTGTTTACCCGAATTGAAGCCGAATCGATGATGAGCAAGATGAAGAATAGTTGCGACCAAGTTGAATAAGGTTCGTGATGCAAGTGTTGTTAATAATCAAATTCGTTGTATAAGAAGCTTAGAATGGTCTCGATGGTCGAAAGCCCTTTATCAATTTCAGATGAAATTGATCGGGTGATAATGAACAAATATGGTTGCAGACACGATGAACATGTGGGTTGTTTGGGATGTTCAAGTGTGTTTCAGGTCAAATTATGTTTGATAGAGGTTTAGGATTAGGTAAATGATCGTTTAGGTTCCAATTAATTAGATTATTATTGAGTTTTAATTGACGAACGGTTCAATGATTGTTGGTGACGGTTACTTAGGTTGTTTGAGTTCATGACCGTTGTTTAAACCCTATTTAAGTGCATAACTGAGTTCGATTCGTGTTCACGAACTGATTGGAATGATTCAGAGTCATATTCGAAGAGAATAAATGGTTTCGAACTCGCCAGAGTTTGGCCGGAGATGGCCGGAGTCACTCTCCGGAAATACAGGGGGAAAAGGGTTGGGTTTAGTTTTTTTTTAATATTACAATTTAGCCCTTGTAGTTTTAATTGTTATTATTTTATGTAAGAACTTTTCATTTAAAGTTTTTATATTAACATAAAGACCCTCTTGACTTCTTACTCCAAGTTTCAAACATTTTTCTTCATTTTAAATTTATGAACTTCTCAAGTTTTTAGAAATTGTTTGTTTTATTATTATTTATGTTAAATTTTATAACAATAATTAGAAATTGTAATTCATTATTATTATTATTATTATTACTATTATTATTACGTTCAATTTAACAAAATAAATTATTAACCTTTAAATTAATAAAATAATGTAAAACAAAGAAACAAGCATAAATAACCCACATAGTTTCAATAATAACAAAAAAGGCCCTTACAAGAACATAACGAAGTTAACTTTTAATTAACGAAAACGTAAAAGGTTACACCTACCATGATTGTACTAAATGACACCAAACTAACAAAGCTTTATGACATAGAAAAAGTATATGGACCTGATCATAGATGATAAAGGTGCCTTATCAGCAATATATGATGGTTATGGGTCAACTTAGATAAGTAAAGCCGCCCCAAACACATATTCCTTTATGCTCTTAAAGTTCCATGAACTTCCCCACACTTGAATATTTGCATCCGATAATTTAAGCTAAAAAACAAAATAAACAAAACAAAAACTAAAAGAAACAAATCAATTTGGGGTTGCTTCTTGATTAGCGATAAGTTTTAGGTCTTGAGCCACCGTACCTCAGAACACTCATGGTGGTCGAGTGGGATGCTTGCCTCCGACATTCTCCACGTACATTTGCTTCCAATGATTCGGTATGTCTTCAAGTTTATTGTATTTTGGCTTAAATGTCAACACCTTAACTTGAGCATTTATAGTATAAGTAGTTCGACATTTTTTCCTTCTTTTTAGGTTTCTCATTCTTTGTTTCCACCTTTATTACCGGTTCTTTCTTTTCTTTTGAATCCACCAGCTCCTTCAAGTCCACTTGCTTAACCCTATCATACTCAAAGCCATTCTCAAAAGTGATGACTTCACTTACACATGAACTGTAAGTAGGAACACACACATTAGTCATATCTGCCAGAGAAATTCTATCATTAAGAAAATATTTGATCAACTTGGGAAATACATTACGGTTTCATAGGTTATGTCAATTGTTCCATCCCGACAGTTAATTTGAGCATTGGCAGTTGCTAAAGATGGTTGACCTAATATGACATTCGGTTGCTCATTTGTACTCACTCGTTCATAGTCAACCACCATAAAGTCCATCGGTAGTAAAGTTCTCCCAATTTGATTATAACATTCTTTACCATCCCCCGGTGACGTTTCCAAGTCAAGTCAGCTAACACCACAGTGGTGTCTACTTCCTTTAGAGGACTGAAGTCATACAATCATATAACGTACTTGGAAAAATACGAACACCTACTCTATAATCCAAGAGTTCTCTTTTATTCTTTAGTTTCCCTACTTTTATTGAAATAATAGGTGCTCCTTGGTCATTCTCTTCCACTTCATCACCTTCATCTTCCTTATCTGCAACTTGTGAAACAGAAGTAAAGTTATCATTAAAGGTTTTATAGTTAGGAAGGATACTAACCGAATTAATATAAACATTTTTCATGTTCTTCGTGGTTGGCCCTTGATGTTGCGGATTAATAGTGATATCACTCGGTAATTTCACGGGATTCCTTTTAATTTGGGCCATATTCTCATCAAGTTGGCCCACTTGTTTATTCAAATCCTTATAAGCTTTATCCCTTATTTCATTTTCCCGCTTAATCTCTTGCATATTCTCTTCATCATATTCATCAAAGCATCTAACTTTTCATTTGTAGACTCTTCACTAGCAACTTTTCCAGATTGCAGATTGCCTTGATAGTTTCGTGATGAACTACCTTGTTGACCCCCATGATTATAGTTTGCTAGATTGTTTCCTTGAGAATATGAGGTTCTTTGATAACCATTTTGATTATTATTCCCTTGTGATTGGTTCTAATATGCTTGACTACCTTGATTATTTCCTTGAAAATTAGGGTTCATTTGATTTGAAGCATTCCCATACTTGAAATTGGGATGATTTCTCAGCCCGGGATGATACGTATTTGAATTCATTTTGAATTATTTTCTATCTTCGTAAATTTGATTAAATTCCTTACTTCTTCCCATTACTAGTTGACATGCATCGCCATTATGACCCAACTCACCATAGTCTTCACATACATCATATCCTATAGTTGCAACCTCCTTCACACCCGTTCTTCTTAGCTTCGCTAATTGTTGCTCCAACGATTCAATTCTCTCTTTAGTTTCATAATCACCCGTGGTTGATCTTACCAAAGTTGGTTTACATCATCTACTAGCAGAAGCTTGTGCTTTGGAATTTTTACCCATCCTCTCGAATATATCCCAATTTGCATCTTCATGATAAGAATGAAATGTGCCATTGCTTGTAAAATACAAGTACTTTCTCTCCTTATTAGTTGATCCATCTGAAAAAGCCTTGATTAATTCCCAACATTCAATTCCATGATGTGGGCATATATGGATCAATTCCTTAAACCTTGTGAATGCTTCATGAAACTGCTCCTCTGATTGTTGATGGAAAGATAGGATGGCATCCCTAGCGTCACTAGTTTTACCCATGGAATAATATTCATCTAACAATGCTTGTAGCATTTCTTGCCATGTGTGAATACTATTATCTAGTAAAGTAAGGAACCATTGGTTTTCCTTTTCCTTCAAGGTGGATTGGAACAATCTCAATTTAACCTCATCTTCAGTAAAATGAGTTCCGCCAATTGTGCTACAAATGGCTATCCGCACCATGTACTTGAGCTCTATGAGGTCTTCTTAGTTAGTTGAAATTGTTATTGACTCGACCTCGTTGTTAATTTATAGGTTGTGTATTCCATCCATAATGATTGTTCCCCTAATTATTATAATTCCCATTATATTCATTACCTTCACCATGATTTCCATCCTAAGCATCATAACTAGCACCTCGTCATAGTTGTTGTTCCACTCATCCTTATAATCTTCATCGCCCATATGAAAAGTATGCATGCTCACATGATCAAAGTCATCTCCTTGATTGACTTTATTATGATTCATATTATTATTGGGTGGTGGTTGATTCAGGTTGTTGTTATGGCTATTATTTGGAGGTGGGGGTGGATTTGGGTTTAGGGGGATTGAATTTTGAGGTGGTTGGTTATTTGGATTTTCCATTTGAGTTGAATCGGATGAACTGTTAGCTATTTGATCAATAGCTTGTGAAATTGACATAGTTACTAACCCTCATAGATGCAAAAGACGATTGTACCTTGTTGATTTCTTTATCTATGGATCAAATACTAATGGTGATTTCGTACCCGAATAACGAGTATGCATACAATCTATCACCTGCGCACTGAAAAACACTAAGCATAACAAGGAAATAAAGAAATAAAGCAAGACAAATAAACAAATCAAATAACAAAACACCAAGCGCACTGATTTCCCGACAATGAAGCCAAAATCTAAACGATGTCGAAGTATCAATCAAATAAGATGTAAAATGTGCATTCCTATTCACCTTAAACTAGTAAGGCTAAGTAGGGTTGTCGATCCTCATGGAATTAGTGGTCGGTGTGTCGTACTTGACTTGTAAGAAAATAGATGTAAATAAATAATTACTAAAGTATTGTCTCTTGGCTGTAAAAAAGTGAATTTTAGAATTATTGGTAAGAATACGATAATGAAAAAGGGTAATCCACCCAGGGATTTAGGTTCGGTTCTCGACAATCGCTTAGTTCAACTTAGTTGAAATGTAATGATTAAGTGATAAAGATAACCAAGACTTAACTGGTCTTAGTACACCATACCAATTGAATTAACAATGAAAACCTTGCAATCATACAACTCGTGCAAAATCATATGACATTCATATCAAGATCTACTAAAACAATTGTTTAAATAATCAAACACAAGTTAAACTCAATAAAGAACTTAACGGGTTCTATAGTTTAATCCCAACACAAATTGAACATAAACGAAAAACCTAACAACACGAAACCTATTACCCAATGTAGATCAAAAAAAAGTTTAGCCTTGCATCTTCATAAATTAGGCAACAAAATCAAAATGGAACATGATTTGATGGATCGGAATGAGTTGGAGAAGTGGAAAAGACCTCAAGAATCACTAAAGTTTGTCACTTAAGGCACCCAATGTGAATTATGGTTTTAAGAATTGATAACCTTCCTTAAATATGGTCAAAATCCAGAGAATTAAGTCAAATCTGACGGTACGACGTAAGTTAAGTCCTTATGGACATAAATTACATCCTCCCCTATGATATACGTGGTTAGCCTCTGTCTTACATCTCAAAAACTGTCATTTTTAGAACGAACGAAACTTACTTCCTTTAGGACATAAGTTACGTCATATACTCATTTTGCACTAATTTCTTCATTTTCTTCATCTCTTTTCATTCATATATCATCCAATCTTTGTGCAACCCTTGAATTCATCAAACTTTCCACACCAATATTCAAACCTCACACAAAGTGATTATGCTCGATAGGAAAGTCAATTAAAAAACACATTTAAACACTTAAAACACATATAAAACATGAACGCATCACTGATCTAAGAAAATTTCTTGTTTGTCTGAACCAACCGATCCAAGATTGTCTTATTTGTAATTTTATATTTACGCATTTGAGTTATGTCAAATTTACATTTAATCACTTGAATTTTTTTAAATTTTATATTTCAGCGTTCAAGTTATGTAAAATTTACATTTAATCGGCTAAACTTTTTTAAGTTTTATATTTAAACCTTCAAGTCATATAAATTTTTTAATCAATTTACAATAAAACTCGTAAGTTATAGTAAAATCATTATTTACGCATTTGGTATTTTCTTCTCTGCCTTGAGATGTTTATAGTTTTATATTATTATTTTTTTTCAATTGCTTTTTTTATTTCGCACGTAATATTTTTTCGGATGATTGGTACTAACATATAAATTAGCATAATTAAAATTTTTAATTTTTATAACCATTGTTATATAGCCGAAGTCAAATCCGCTAGTTTTAATAAAATTTTAGATTGTACTATAAGATAATTTAAATATATATGATAGTATCATTTTCCTCACAAAAGTTATATATGGTGGACGATAAATAGTCGATATCATTAAAAAGGCAGATAAATCGCTTTAAACGACTAAACAAACATCATGATCGATGTTTTTCCATTAAATTGAGAGTGAAAAGATAAACCAGCATCCACTCAATCTTTCTATTAAAGTTTGTTTGGATTTCATGTTTTCAGAATACATCTTACCTAAGTAGGCGACAAGATTCATTGTTTCTTTGGATTTCCTAAAGCCGTACGATTTCGATGCTATCATCCATGCTCCACACTAAGTTAATTTTTTTAACGATGAATGTTAACCTACTTGTACTTTTGAACTATATCAATTTTTAATCTACGTACCCATGCCGAGAGTCAAATCGTAACTTTCTACCAGTTAGGTAATGACCTCTACCACCTAATTGAAATAACACATGCTATACAATAATGAAAAAGATTTTTTCTACGATTTAAATGATAATATGAGTAGGGTTATAACAAAAGAAAGATATTTAATCTAAAAAAATTAAGGATTTTATGCTTGATATGTGTTGTTCTCTTGTTATTAGAAAAAAGATATTTTGGTTACTAGGTCAAATATTTTAAATCATTGTATTTAATACGTCAATTACATTAAGTCATTGTCTTAAATATTAGTTCACTCTGTCAAATAATTTTCATTATTTGTTATATATATTCTTTATTATGTTTTATGTTTAATATAATTATGTGATAATATTTGTATTGTTTTTATATATTATATTAGCATATTATCAGTGTATACTACAATTAAATGTACACAATGATATTATACAATACTAAGTTTTCCAAAAATCATTTTGTTCAGGATAACACATAGACTACTAAAATTTAACATTGTGTTTTACAACAATAATGCTATTACATCATTATGCTTTTTTAAAATTTATCATTTTAGAAAAACGTAATATTTAAGAAGAATACATAGTAAAGTGCACTAAAGAAACAAACACAAGTAGAAATCATATGAGTTGAAAAATGTTAAACAATTATTCTCTTTATATAATAATATTGCACTTGTTTTAAAGATAAAAAACATGTTGATACATATGTACCTAGTTTAGGAGATTAATGTAAAATGTATGTCATGTCTTACATATATGTAATGGATGAGTTGAATGATATACAATATGTGATTGATGTTTATAATGTTTAATGTTTCATTGTTTATTGTGCGATAAAGTATATTGAACTAACTATATAGGTTTGAGGTTATTGTGCATAGTTCTTAGTCAATAATAATTGAGAAACGTGTTCAAACTTAATCGTATGAAGCCTTCATGCGAATGGACCATGCTAATGGACCATACGCATGAATACTTCATGCTAATGGACCAGTCGCACGATTGAACCAGGAGACTGGATCAGTCACACGATTGAGACATAAGATTGGCTCAGCCGCACGATTGAACCTTCAGTCGTGCGTATGGATCAATCGTATGATTCAGTCATACGATTAACAAACCCTAACCTATAAAAACCCCCTAATTTGTGGAAAAACATAACACTTCAAGAATTTCTACTCATATTCGTACCCTAGCCGTGCAGAGACTCCAGAGAGCCTGTTCCAACTTCATGTTCACAGTTGATCTTGTTTAATCGTTCTTAACGTTTCTTTAATCGTTAGATTGATTTGAACTGCGTTCTCACTGATTGGATCGCCAATCAACTAGGATTCCGCACTATTTGGTCTGGTTTCATGCATTATCAGTTTGTACTCCGTACGTACACGGTCCTAACAAGTGGTATCAGAGCTTTGGCTTTTGATTTTGGTGTGATTCGATTACATTCAGTATAAAAATCACGTTTTTCATTCAAAAGATGACCTTTTTTGAGTAAAACAGTGTTTTCGACGTCTCCAGGGATTGCTGATGATGACTTAGAAGAGATGGATATTTTGAGCCAAATGGCCTTGATAAATATCAGATCTCAGAAGTTCTACAAAAGAAGTGGAAGAAAGTTCCCAGGACTCTCTGGCAAAACCAAAGTTGGTTTTGACAAGAGTAAGTTGAGGTGTCACAAATGCCACAAGCTTGGACACTTTGCTAGAGAATGTAGATCATCTGGATCTAATTCTTTTGCACCCTTTGTGACTTTCCCTGGCAATAGTCAACAACACAGAGGGCAACATCCTGTCAATTCTGGTCATCATTCTCAATCACAATCTCCTGCATATTTTGTTCCTTAGGGTCCAATGCCATATCCTTACCCTTGTTATTACATGCCACAAACCAGTCAGGTTCAAGCACCCATTGCTCAACAACCACATGCTCTTCCTGAGCCTCAACCATCTCAATCTCATCAACCTCCTCAACCTCAACAACACAGCTTCTTCACCCCTGGAGTTGTTGACTGGAGCAGTTTACCAGATGACATGTCTGGTCATGAACAATTGTTCACAGGTGCTGGTCAACATGGTGGTGACAGTCCTTTTGGGAATCTGGCTCTTATGGCTCTGGAGTCTGCAGATGGATCATCCTCAAATGCCTCTTCATCACAGGTATCACAGGTATCCTCTGAGGCTAAGGCCAAATTATGTTCTGAAACATGCATAGCAGCATTTGCCTCTATTAGAGAAGCAAATGTAGCTTTAATTAATAAGAACATAGAGCTAGAAAAGATTATTTCCAAAAGAAAAGCTGAGTTTGAGTCTATGCTTAAAGAGAAAAATGATGAGATTTATAAACTTAAATGTCAAATCACTGATGATAAGGCTAGGGAAGAGGTACTTTTAGAAAAGTACAAAGACCTCAAAGAAACCCTTGCAGTCACCCAAGTAGAGTGTGATCGATGGGTACAATCATGCAAAGGTTTTGAAATGCTTCTTAGTAAGCAATCAGCTTCCAATGTGAAGTTTGGCATTGGTTATAATCACACTGCTCCTCCTACAGATTTTGCTTCAAGAGCAGAAGTGAAATCTAATGGAGAAAGCAATAACCAATCCACCTCATCATGTGATTCACTTTCTGATAGAGCACCATCAGAAGTTGAAGTTAGTATATTCCCTCGTTGAACCCATCAGCTGATCTTGATGGTTCAAATACTGACACTCACATGATCAAAGAGTTGATCAACTCAGGAGTTATTTCTGGAAGTCTTGAAAGGACTGGAGAGCAAGATTTAACACCTGAAGTTCAAACTCCAACTACTGTCAGCACTAAAGAGAATAAAACTGTCAGTAGAAAGGGTTTGAAGACTACTAAAGAGGAAGTCAAGAAAGCAAACAGTGCTTCCAAAGTGCTGAAGAACAAGTCTTCAGTAGTTTCATTCTCTTTAGTTGATGATCAACATAAAATGAAGAAGAAACCATGTGAAATATGTGGTTTGTTCAATCATCTTACAGATGATTGTTGGTACAAAAGAGGATCCAAACTCAAACATAAAGAGGAAATTAAAGAGAAAATGGTTAAAATGAAAACTGAGTTTGAAGCCACATTTGTACCAGCAACATCAAATCCTGTAACTCTTAAGTCCAAAAAGAAATCCAAAAAGGAAGGGGTTAAACAGGTAACAGCTGAGATTGCTCAAAAGAAGAAGGTGCAACATAGGAACTTATCAAACTCCAATGCCAATGTGTCTGGAGAGCTGAAAGCTTTATCACAAAATCAGACACAACTGGTTATGATGGTTCAGCATCTATTGGGAAGAGTTAACCAATTAGATGTTCCTATGTTGAAACCACAGAAAAGGAGGTCCAAGCCAAAGGATTCCTCTTCTTCACCATCTTCTTCCTCTCAGGCTGTTGTTTCCAACAAACCTGTTAGTTTACCATCTGTTGATGAGAACAGGCCCAAAACCAAAAAGGTTTGGGTCTCAAAATCTAACTAATTTGTTGTGTTTTGCAGGGTTCTTCAACATGCCACAGAGGCATCTGGTATGTAGACAGTGGAGGATCCATGCATATGACAGGAAACAGATCACTTCTTAATGACTACTCTCAAGGAAGGAAGGGGTTTGTGTCATTTGGCAATGATGCAAAGGGTTACATCATCGGAAAAGACTTTGTTTCCAATGGGGAAATAAAATTTGATAATGTTAACCATGTGGAAAATCTCAAGTACAACCTCTTGAGTGTCAGTCAAATGTGTGACAAAGGCCATGTTACTCTTTTCACCAGTCAGAACTATCGGATTCTGTCATCCAAAGTTCTAAGTTTGATTGATAAGGTGTTGGATGAATACACTCTCCTAAAGGCCAACAGGACAGGAAGAGTGTATGCCTTAGATCTTTCCAAGAAAATAGATCTCAAAGGCCATCCTTGCCTATTTTCCAAGGCTTCCCCTCAAGAATATACTCTATGGCATAGAAGGCTGGGTCATGTTAATCTCAAAAACATAAATCAGCTGATAAACCATGGTTTAGTAAGGGGACTGCCTATGAAGGAGTTCAAATATGAAGATAACTACACTGCTTGTTTAAAAGGAAAACAACACAAAGCTTCATTTCCCTCCATAGAAGAACCTAAGTCCACTGCCTGCTTACAGCTTCTTCACATGGATCTCTTTGGTCCTGTGAGAGTGATGAGTATGGCTAAGAAGAAATACTGTCTGGTAATTGTGGATGATTACTCCAGATTTGTATGGACTTTCTTCTTGCATTCAAAGGATGAGGCAGCTCGGAAGATTATCAACTTTGTGTTGTATGTTGAGAAGCAGTATTCCCTCTCAGTCAAGTGTATTAGAAGTGATAATGGAACAGAATTCGGAAACAATACACTTGATGAGTTCTACCTCTCAAAGGGAATCAAGAGGCAGTTTAGCATTCCAAGAACTCCTGAACAAAATGGAGTAGTGGAGAGAAATAATAGGACCCTTATTGAAGCTGCAAGGTCCATGTTGGCTGATTCTGGACTGGCAATGACTTTTTGGGCTGAAGCTGTCAATACAGCTTGCTATGTACAGAATATAGTTCTAGTAAATCAGAGGTTGATGAAGACTCCATATGAAGTTCTTCATCATTTGGCCCCTCTAATTTCATTCTTCAGAGCTTTTGGGTGTCCTTGTTTCATTCTCAACACACGGGATCAACTCCAAAAATTTGATCCTAAGGTGGATGCAGGGTACTTTGTTGGTTATTCATCAACTTGCAAAGCATACAAAGTCTTCAATTGTAGAACAAAGATGGTTGAAGAGACTCTACATGTTAAGTTTAATGAATCTCCAAAGGACAAGATTCCACAAAGCCCTGTGGAGCTATTTGATTTGGACATACTGCAATATGTTCCTTGTCAAACTCATGTTGTTGCTCCTGTCAACAGTTCACCACCTGGTGGTACTGCTGGTGCTGATGATGATGATGATAGCAGTACTCACCTCTTCAGGTTTAGTGACCAACTGCCTGTGTCCTCTAAACCTGATGCTCCTGTAGCTTCAGTAGCTTCATCCACAACAAGTGCTGATGAGATTTCTGCATCTTCAACTTCATTTGAGTTGCCACCATCTACATGGTTTCAAGAGTCTACATCAACATCTGTTGCTGCTGAAGGTTCTACAAACACTTGTATTGATCTCATTGTTTATCAAGAACTGAAGAATCACCCAATGTCTCAAATCATTGGTGATATCAATGCTGGAGTTTCAACCAGAAGTCAATTGTCCAATTTCTACTTCTATGCTCTCTTCATCAGTCAGCTAGAGGCAAAGAATTATCATGTTGCACATAGAGACAATGGCTGGGTTGAAGCAATGCAGCTTGAGCTTCTTCAGTTCAAAAAGCAGCAAGTGTGGGAGCTTGTTCCTCTTCCCCCAGGTAAGTGTGCAATAGACACTAAATGGGTGTTTAGGAATAAAACAGATGAAAATGGGCTTATTGTTAAGAACAAGACCAGATTGGTTGTTCAGGGGTTTGCACAAGAAGAAGGTATTGATTATGATGAAACCTTTGCCCCTGTAGCCAGACTGGAGGCAATTAGATTGTTCTTAGCCTATGCTGCACTCCACAATCTTAAAGTTTTTCAAATGGATGTTAAAAGTGCATTTTTATATGGTAAAATAAAAAAAGAAGTTTATGTGTGTCAACCACTAGGGTTTGGGGATAATAAACACCCAGAATGGGTATACAAGCTTGATAAGGCTCTTTATGGGTTGAAACAAGCTCCTAGAGCCTGGTATGAGACATTATCTAACTTTCTTCTGCAAAATAATTTCACTAGAGGCTCCATAGATAAAACTTTATTTATTAAGAAGGTGGATCAACATAAGCTACTTGTTCAATTTATGTTGATGATATTATATTTGCATCCTCTGATCCCCAATTGTGTGATGATTTTACAAAATTAATGCAAAGGAAGTTTGAAATGAGTGCAATGGGAGAATTACAGTTCTTTCTAGGCTTGCAAATCAAACAAAAAGCTGATGGAATTTTCATTCATCAGTCTAAATATACAAAAGATCTTTTAAATAAGTTTGATTTACAAAACTGTAAGCCCTGTTCTACTCCCATGTGCAACACCACACAATTGGATATTGATCAGAAAGGTAAAGCTGTTGATGAAACGCTTTACAGATGTATGATTGGGTCCTTGATGTATTTAACAGCTTCTAGACCAGATATTATGTTTGCTACATGTGTTTGTGCTAGATTTCAGGCTGCACCTAAAGAGTCTCATCTGATTGCAGTCAAGAGGATCTTTAGATATTTGCAAGGTACACAATCTCTAGGTTTATAGTATTCCACTGGGCACTCTTGCAAATTAGTTGCTTTCTCTGATAGTGAATATGCAGGGTGTAAGTTAACCAGGAAATCAACTTCTGGTGGATGTCAATTCCTAGGCAACTGTTTGATTTCTTGGCAGAGTAAGAAACAAACATCTGTTGCTACATCCACTGCTGAAGCCGAGTACATTGCTGCTGCAAGTTGTACATCCCAAGTACTCTGGCTTCAGAATCAACTTTTGGATTATGGCATTACAGAGATTAAGACTCCGTTATTAATGGATAGTGCTTCAGCTCTTTGCATTGTCAAAAATCGTGTCCAGCACTCTAGGAACAAACATATAGAAATTAGACATCATTTTATAAGAGATTGTTTTGAAAAGGGTCTAATTAATCCTATGTTTGTGCCTAGTGCTGATGAGCTTGCAGACATTTTTACTAAGCCTTTGGATAGTTCAACTTTCCACAACCTAGTGTTAAGGCTTGGTATGCTGCAGTAGAATAAGTGACAACTACTGATGATCTCAGTAATTACTGATGATCATTGGTAACCATGTCACATATAAGTACTGATGAGTTCTTTTACCCTCAGTAGTTTTTATAACTACTGAAGGCTAAATGCCTCACAAGTACTGAAGTACTTTATCTGTTCTAAACTACTGATGTAGTTACAACTACTGATGTAGTTACAACTACTGAAATCAATAAAAACAGATAAGTACTGACGTCCTATGAAACACCTGAAAAGCAGATGAAAAGTCTGATGAGTAAGTGTTGAGGACAGTATGAAACAGCTGAAAAGCTAAGAATTGACGAAAACAGCTGATGAGTAATTTCTCTTTAGTTGTTTCTATAACTACTGTTTCTAAACAACTGAAGCAAGACCACAGTCTTCAGTAGTTTCACAACTACTGATAACTAATATCAAGTCTTCAGTTGTTTACAACAACTGATGGCAAAACCACTGTCTTCAGTAGTTTCACAACTACTGATGACAAACACCAAGTCCTCAGTTGTTTACATCATATGAAGTCAAAACCACGACCTTCAGTAGTTTCATAAATACTGATGGTTAACACCAAGACTTCAGCTGTTTCAACGTCTGATGGTCAAAACCAAGTCTTCAGTTGTTTTATAACACCTGATGACAACACCACCACTGTCAGTCGTTTTAAACCTCTGAAGGTTAATACCACGTCATCAGTAGTTTCAAACAGCTGATGACCACACCAAAACCTTCAGTAGTTTTCTTTCAGCCTTTTCCTATCCCAACCCTATAAATACCTGTCTTCTTCTCAAACGTTCCATTAGCCGTTCTTCTGACCTTCATACTTTCAAAAATGGCAACCATGAGTCTAAAACCCAGACATAATTGCGTCGCCTACCTCACAAAATCGACCTTCTGGACAAAGTTTGATCACGCCATAGACCTAATGGCTGATTCTCAATATAGTACTGCTCTGCTCTTAAACCCGACCATCTACCCAGAGTCACTAAGTCAGTTTTGATCCAATGCCTACGTTCACACTGATGTGCCTTCCGGCCAAATTTCTGTTCGGTCATTGGTCAACCAAAAACAAGTAGAGGTTACACCTGATAGCATTCATCGAGTGCTAAATTTACAAGATGCTACTGCTGTGACTGAGTACCCGAAGGGCACAACTGATATGTCCTTCATCAACAATGGGTACAACGGAAATCTTCAAGCTGCTACCATACTGAAGAAGAACTTCCCTGATGCTGAAAGACTGATATTTCATATGGTGAATGTTTGCTTAGCGTCGAAGACATCCTCATGGGATCAAATGTCTTCCCAGTGGCAACAGGTATTATATACAATTCTAGAACACCAACCTTTAAATTTTTCACAAATTGTGTTTCTAGAAATCAAAGATCTGGCACAGAAACCTGTGGGAAACAGATGGCTATTATATCCCAGGTTTTTGATGGCCATAATTTTAAATGAATTACAAACTGATGGCCTTGTTGGCCTTGGAGTCCCTGCACCAGCTGTTCTAGCTGAGGTATACTCCAGGCATAACTCCGACCAATCTCTCAAAGAAGTTGCCCGTTTGCTCAAACCCAAGCAAAGGGAACCCACAGCTTCAACTGCCAGATCCAAAGTCCCCACCAAGCCAAAATCCAAACCCAGACAAGCTAATCAGGAGATGAGTCCCCTGATGATGCTCCTGTAGCACCCAACAGGATAAACCTACTGATTCAAACCCTCCAGTAGTGTTAAAGACTCAACCAGCAACAGCCGCACAGGTATCCTCTCAAAATGATCCTGTTGCAACCACTTCAGGGGAAACCACATTACTGAGACCTCTCTCACTTGAGGAGGTTATCATTGAAGGGCATCCCTCTCCCCGGATGCAATCAGCTTCTATCCCCTCTCCGCATGCAAATGCCCCTCAAAGCCCAACCATTATAATTACCAATGTGCTGACTCAGCTGCATGCCTCTCCTCCTCCCCTACAACCACCAACAAAGGGGAGAACAACAACAATTGAGGAAGAGGATACACATGCTTCTGACAACCCACAGCACTGGGGTTTAAATATTCTATCTCCTGGTGTGGATATGGAGATCAGAACATCTGGTGAGCCTGCCACCTCTTCTGAATCAGCATATGATCAGACTGAGGTTGGTAACATAACTAAGACCTCACCAGAGGCAACAGCTGATGAAGGACAAAGTCTTGAGGCTGGAAGTCCCCAGTTCCAAGACAAAGGGGCACATGCTACATCTAGTCTACACCCAGTGAATGTACATCCTGCTACAAGCAGGAGGTCAGGTGATTCCGCATCTGCTGATGATGACCTGGGCTTCTTTTATGATGTTCTTGCCCAGAACATAATCCTAGAGGAGGAAGTCAGTAGGCTGCAAAAACTACTTGACCAACTCTCTCAGGGAGAAAGACCATCTGCCACCACATTAACCCAACAGATGGCACCTTCCTCCGAAGGTCACTTAAACACACAGCCACTCAAAGAATCTCAGTCACCTGCCTTTGTTTCTGGCACCATTTCTCAGGACCAAAACCCACCTGAGCAAATGGATGCTATCCTTCAAAATCCCCTATCTCTCATCACACCGTAGATAACTGAACTTGTCATTAAAACTGTTGATGAGAGACTTTCTTCTGTCTTACAACCTATGGTGGAGGATGTACTGAGCCAAAAGCTTTCTGCTGATCAAACCCTTAAAACCAATGCACCCAAAAAGGGGGAGATTCCAGCAGTGAAAGCTAAAAGAAAGAGGATGGAGAAGGAGAAAGAGAAAGAGAAGGACAAAGAAGTGGAAATAGAGAAGGACTGTGTGTATGAGACCGAGAAAGAGAAATAAAATGAGAATGAGAAGGGAGCTGAAAAGGAGAAAGTACATGACAAGTCACATATAAGAAAAAGAAAAGTGCTGAAAAAGAGAAAAACTTGAATGAAATGGTTAAAGAGGCTGATGCTGAACACAGCAGATCAATGGACAATATCATTGATCAGCTGTTTAGGCAAGGTTTCAATACTGAAAAGCTGGACTCTGAAATAAGAAGATTAGAGATCGAAGAGATTCAACAAAGATGGGCCAGCTACAGCACAATGGATAGAGAAAGACTTGAGATCATGATCAGATTTATCAGCAAATACCTTGGGAGATCATTGATCGAAATAAAATCATGGACCAGGGACAGCATCTTGGCCATAACCTCCAAGATCTGTTCGTCTGAGGCATATACTAAGGGATTAGTAATAGAAGCTTTGAATGAAGCAGGAGCAGGGAGCAGGACTGAGCTAGCCAAACACTCAAGAGCCACACTCAGCTCCAAAATGCTAACTCAGCCTGTCAACATTCCCTCTCCAAAACAACCACAACCACAACCCACAAAACCAACTCCCTTACCCTCAAAACCAACAGCCGATGATGCACCTAAGCAGAAGAAGAGAAAGGTGTTGAGGCTGGAAGAAGAAGATGATGATGAAGACAGGCTGCCGATCTCAGCTGTTCTGTAGTTGCCTAAGGCCAAAGATCTCTCTCTTACAATAACTCCTAAGCAACAAAGAGATGCAATCAAAGTGAAATTGGAAGAAGAAGAACAACACAGATTGCACGATGAAGAGTTATTGAGGAGAGTAGATAAAGCATATGCAGCCACTTCCTCCATCATTAATATGAAAAAACAAGCTCAGAGGATTTATACTCTTAGACATACTTTTCAGTATGTGAAAGAAAGAGTAAGAATTTTTCCTGATCCCAGGGTGGATCATAGAATACAAAAGAAAAATATCCCTCAGAGATACAATGGGCAAGTGAAAAAGATTGTAGATGAAGTGATCTCCTTAGCCCTTGTAGTCTCACCCTGGGAAATCCTGGAAGATTTCAAAAAGGTCTACACCTCAAACATGCCCCCATAAAAGATGCTGGAAAACAGAATGATCAAAGAGGGGCTGGTGTATAAGAGGCTGAATGAGATCAGAAAGGATGAGTTACCACTGCTGTTAGAAGGTCATCATCCTGATGAATTTGCTTACAGACAGATTACAACAGTGGTACTCAAAAATGGAAAACAAGTCAAATTCCTGTCTGAGTACTATGGGCCAGAAGGATTCTTCGATGGTGAGGCAGAGGAGCTCACCATGGAGGAACAAATTGTATTTTTGGAGGCCTACACCAGGGAATCCTACAAGCTCATAGTTGGGAAGTGAGTCTCATGGATGGGGGAACAGCTCAGTGTCCAATTCCCCAATACAAAGCTCCCATCCATACATTGCCAACCAAATCATCAGAGACTCATTCGCAGGCCAGTGCTTATATGGGTCATCTTCTCAACTGATCAAGAAGGAAAAAGACCAACCATTCTGCCAACAATAAGTGGGAAAATAAATCAATTAGAGATTTTGGCTGCATTGGTTCAGGGGGAGTTTGTTGGACCAAAAGAACCAATGAGCCAAGATCAGAAAACCTCTAAGTCCCACATGATATCACAACAACTGCTGAAGGCTTCATCAGCATTTGACAAGTGCTGAAGACTTCAACAGCTGAAGATCAAGTACTGAAGACTTCAACAGCTGAAGACTAAAGTGCTGAAGCTCAACAGCTGAAGAACATAAGTGCTGAAGCTCAACAGCTGAAGAACACAAGCTGAAGCTGAAGACTAAAGTGCTGAAGCTCAACAGCTGAAGAACACAAGTGCTGAAGCTGAAGACTAAAGTGCTGAAGTCCAACAGCTGAAGAACACAAGTGCTAAAGCTGAAGACCAAGTACTAAAGGTCAATAGCTGAAGAATACAATTGCTGAAGCTGAAGACCAAAGTACTGAAGTTCAACAACTGAAGAGTCCACAAGTGCTGAAGATCAACAACTGATGTACAAAGTCTGAAGACAAAGACTGAAGACATCAGCTGATGACATCTACTGAAGTCATCAGCTGATGAAACGTCTGAAGTTCAAGTCTGAAGACCAAGTGCTGAAGTTTCAGTAGTTTGTCACAACAGCTGAAGAGTACTTCTTCAGTAGTTGTGTTTATCAGTAGTTTTATATTTTACTTTCAGTAGTTTTGTAAAACGACTGAAGAGCTTGTTCTTCAGTCATTGTAGTTTCAGTAGTTTCTTATCAGTAGTTTTGTGATAAGTAAACACTTAGCTTCATGTAAGAAGATGTCAGCTGCTTGACATCTTTAGTAGTTTTAGTGTTTCAGTAGTTTGTTAAATAACGGTTAGATGTCACTATCAAGTGACATCAGCCTACGTCATCTTTCCTTATATAAGGAAGAATGACCTAAATTGTAATTTTGCGAAAGCCATGCCAAAGCGTGTGATTGAATGAAATATTCCTTTTGCAGAAACTTTCTCTCTCTATAACTAATTCTATTCATTGCTATATCTTTGGTATTCTTGCTCGAATTGTGCTAGTTGGTACTCTATTCCGCTGCTGAAATCATTCGAATCGATCAAACTAGATGCTGAGATCCTATCACATGAGAACTTCACATGATTATATTTGAATATGTTTCATAATCATTAATTGATTTAGATATTATTCAACCAACCACAACCTATATAGTTAGTTCAATAAGCGTTATTACATACTAAGCAATGAAATATTCAACGTTATAAGCACAACCACATATTTTATTTCATTAAGTACCCGTACAATTACATATGTGTAAGACATATTACATTAAGTTCAGAAACTAGGGACACGTGTATCTACAAACTCCCCCTTGGACCTAGTTTCGTCTAATTTCTTACATCCTTCATGAGTTCCTCAAACTTCTTGTACTTGTCTTCTCTAGTGACTCCGGCATGTATCTCAAAAGCAAAACAGAGTCATATAACGTTCTGAAATTGTAGAGCTTGTACAATATCTTGAGAGTCATAGAATAGTCCACTTGTATAATGTTTAGACATCATCTGCAGACAAGTTAGTAAGCCACATTGGGTCAAACACCCTGATGGTTTCCATTATTCCATTCTTGTTCAAAACTATGACTCCCTTTCCTGTCCTCCAATCATAGTACCACCATTTGAAGTGTGGAGTGAAGTCTTGTGGCATTTCCCGTAGAGGGATCTTAGACATTTTGCGTGGAGGACTCCACTTCAGCACTATTTTTGGTTTTTCAGTTATGGTATCAACCTCAGATCGTCTGATATACCTCGTTGGCTGTTGAGGTTTGAAGTTGACCCATCTGGTGTGGTACTCTCTTTTTAGAGCTGCTTCAAACCAGCCTGACATTTTGCGTGGGTCAGCGTATAGCAATTTTAACTTTGCTAACTGGTTAAGCTCAATCCAAGAAAAGTCTTCAAGTCATGTGGGAACCTGAAGTACTCAATCCCTTTCTCACATTAACTGCATAAACGTTGAGATCTTCAAAATACGCCCATGTTATGATTTTTCCCGACACCTTGTGATGTTTCTTCACTTTGTACAGCTTGGTGTAGACAGTTGACGTTGAAGCACTGCGTTGGGCTCTTATTTTTTCAAAGCATGCAGGCCACTCAGCCTTTCTCATATTGACTTCAGCTTCCGAGGCTTGGGCCGTATCTTCTTTCTTGTCAGACTCTTCTTCCATTTTATCCAGAGTCTCAAAAGTTTCACTGACAAGGTTGTCGCCCAGATTGGGAACGATATTAGCCTCAATGTCAGTGTACTCTAGATAATTTTGGTCCGGGACATCTTCAATCTCGACCTCATCAACGTCGTTGAGCTCTTTATCACTTTCCACATGGACTGTTGGAGCATCTTTCACAATCTCATCAGGATTAAGTTGAAACATTTCAGCAAGTTGCTCGTCGGTGAGATCATGAATTATCTCTCCTTCTTGAGGAGTGTAATTCACTGATCTCCTGACTATTCCCTACAGATCAAGAATCATCGTAAGCTGAGTCTTGATCTATTGGAGGGGAGCAACATCATATTCATCTCTTTGATAATTTGGATCTGCTTGATTTAAAACATGTAACACATCAACCATTAGTCAATAATCAAAGCAGTAAACATCAACAATAAATATAAACATTAATTACATTAATTTGATACAAGATTCAAATACACATGATTTGAATAACATAAACAACTAAGCATTACTCTTGTCTTGTATCATGTGCTCCTCTACTAACGGGGCTGATGTGGAGGCACCTTGGTCTTGAGCCTTCTTGGTCCTCCTTTCACTTACAAATGTGGCACCCGCAGCAGAAGTATCATCATCTCCATCATCATCATCAATATCATCACTAGCATCAGTATCCTCCCCTTGATCATCACCATTATCATCATCATCATCATCACTGTCATCATTATCACCATCATCTCCATCTCTTTCTCTGATCTTTAAGGGCTCATCCTTTGATCCTTTGAGCCTCAGCATGATAGTCTTGTTGGTCGCCTCCAACTCCTCTATCCGTTTTGCTGATTGGACACATTGCTCCTGGAGTTGGGACATCCCTGAGCTCTGAGCAGCCATCTGTTGTGCCTGCTGCTCAACAGTTATGCCTGCTGAGATATCTGCAGAGATTGTGCAGCAGTAAGTTCTACTAGCTGACGAATCTGGGTAGTATTCTCGTCATCGGCTGCCAACAACTTCATCACCATATGGTTAAGTGTTGAGAGCTGTTCCTCTACCCCACTAAGAGGTAGAGAGGATCCAGATGGAAAGGAGTGGTAAGATGACGGTCCTGAATGATGGCTAGTGGTGATGGTGGTGGCAGTGGTGAAGATTGGGGGTGTTATAGATGAAGGTGGTGGTGGATGAGCTGTAGTAGAGGTGGATTGTATGCGGGTAAGTGGTGGAGTGGGTGAGGTAATGGTGTGTGAGGTGGTAGATATGGTGGTGGATGGAATGGTGGTAGTGGTGGTAGGTGGAGTGGTGGTAGTAGGTGGAGTGGTGGAAATGGTGGTAGTAGTGGTGGTGGTGATAAATGTCACCCTCCTCCTCTTCTTCTTCAAACCATGGGGCTGAGCCATCCTTTTCTTCCTCGAGCCCCTCGAGGTGGATGCTCCCCTTGGAACACTGTTGGGCTGATCGGGAGCATAACCGGGATCAGTATCAGTCTCCCTAGACTCGTCAGGGCGTTCCCCAACCTCCCGAATACCTCGGTCGGTGGCAACCACCCTGCTCCCCATTGTCCGAGTCAAGGGCTCCTCGTCTGTCTCCTCCTCCTCATCAAGACGAAAGTCCTGATGGAACCCTGCAGCCTCTGTTCCACCTTGGGTGGATGTTGGAGATGCTATATCAGCAGTGGGGGCCCTCAGTTGAGTGGGCCCTACATCTCCATCATCACCATTGTCGTCGTTGTCAGAGTCATCTTCAGGGAGCTCCAGCTGCTCAACATCCAAATCACTATCTACGTGGTGCCATTTATGCCTCCCTGGCACCACGTAATCAACCTTGGCCAGATGGCCGATGAGTCTCTTCATCGGGGTTTGACCTGCTTTCCCCGGTAAACCTTCGTACGATCTAGTGTGGTGTCATCCATATCTCCAATGCCACTGCATCTTGGCTCTCCTTAGGCAATGTGGGCAGCTTCTCATCAAAGATCATTTGTAGAAACCTAGGGTACATGCAGAAACCCTTTTTGCCCTTCGCCTCCAGATTCTCTATCAAGTACGAGAATATCATGCTTAAGAAGCTGAAAGGGTGGTTCAGTATTAGTGCCACATAGGCATTTTGGATCTGGTCTGAAAGATCATCAAACTCACCCCTTCACGAAGCCAAGCACTTGAGGATGACATGTGCCAAGTACTTGTACTGGGGACACAGGTTGCTCTTATTCAGAACACCTGCGTTAATATCCCTGGCGTACTTCATCCTCAAGAAGCACCCTCTCACATTCAGTGGGTGATGTCTGGTAGGGTGGTCTGCATCATCACCCAACCCAAGTACACGCCTGATATCCTCAGCAGTGACCTCAATATCCATCCCAAAAATAGAACTTCTGATGTTGTATGGCTCATGAGAGTGGTCAACCGATGCCCCCTCCCAGAAGGCCTGCTGAATAGACCTATAGGGAGTGCATGGTGTAGATATTGCCTTGTAGATCCTAGATCGCTTGAGGAAAGCGATGATCCCCACAAACTCGGCACCATTCTGAGTCGTGGAATCTAAATGAGCACATATGTTGTGCTTGGGGTTGATGGACCATCTGTCAGCCATCAATTTGTAACACAAGACACGTAGACATTAGATAACCTCACAACACAAATAAGTTCTAATTAACTTGGTTGAATTCTTTCTGGTTCATTCATGCGATTGAACCATGCGACTGTATTCAGTCGGTTGATCTGGCATGCGACTGGGTTCAGTCGGGTGACTGAGCAGGCGACTGAGTTTAATCGGTTGACTGAGGCTGTGATTGGTTCAGTCGGCCGACTGAGCTCATTCGCATTATCCATTCGGCTGATTGAGCCATTCGACCAGCTCAATCGTGCGATTGGAGTTCATCCCGGTGTCCAGTCGCATGACTCACTGTTTGGTCGACTGAGATTTGAATTATAACCAAATCTTGAAATTAGACGTCTGCGTAATGGTTCTTTAGACTCGCATTCATTATACTAATAACCTAATAACCTTTATTTCAACATTTTACTTGGTTTAGTTAGGTTATTAGTCCATTTAAGGTCTCGGTTCTTGTTAGGGCCAATTTCTTGGTTTTGAAGTCTGATCGAAGAAGTTTTTGGCATGTTCACACCGCATTTTTCCTATATAAACACCAACAAACATCAGAATATGAGAATATGCAAGCAATTTGGGTCAAATGAAATTTTGGCAAAGTAACGGTAGGCTATGCGATTTTAGGGCGATTGGGGGAGATGAGTTGAATACGATTGATTGTGGCCCTATTTATACTGAGTCTGGTTTCAATCGGCTGACTGGACCCATTCGCTCGGTTCATTCGGGCGAATGGACCTCAGTCGGGCGATTGGCTCAGTCTATCACATCCAGTCGGCCGACTAGATTTCAGTCGGGCGATTGACTCATTCGCACGGTTCCATTCGGTCGACTGGCTCATTTTGATAAGCCATTCGGGTGAATGGTTCATACTCATGTGCCATTCGGTTGTTTAGTGCATGAGTATGGTCAATTCGTACGGTTGGTCCGTACTCATGGTCCTGTCATGCGATTGGATCATACTCATGATTTTGACTTTATGACCATTCCTCACTTAAACTCTTTTTAACTTTCGAATGAACATTTTGAGCATTTGTTCATCTCAAACATGATCTTTTTAACTTGAAAAACTATTGATCACCTCAGACGTGATAATTTTAAGCAATTTGTCACCTCAGACGTGATTGATTTTACCTTTTAAACACGTGTGGTCAACTCAGACGTGACCCTTTTAGATGATTAAATCCCCTATTGAATTCCACAACGTAGTCCAATATCAAACAAACTGAATTTGACTAAATTTAAACAAAATGAAATACTTAAACTGAAATACAAAACTAAAACTTGTTTTGACATTTTGTGTGAGGTGTAAATCCTAAGATAGAAATCTAATGCATTCGGTTCCGAATAGGCAGCTTCAATTCATTTTGACCATAAATGGACCAATTCAGTTTGGAATCATACAGGCAAGTCAAATCATTTGGGA
Source organism: Flaveria trinervia (assembly GCA_025506515.1). Classification (NCBI taxonomy): domain Eukaryota; kingdom Viridiplantae; phylum Streptophyta; class Magnoliopsida; order Asterales; family Asteraceae; genus Flaveria; species Flaveria trinervia. Next base: position 81,726,920 of record CM046447.1, read on the forward strand.
CATGTTATCAACACCTTTTGATGCTCAATTCTTGTTCTTCATCTAAAGTTATTAGCAAGTTTAGGAAATTATACTAGTACTATTAGATCCCCACATTGATTTGGACATTCAAGAATTGTAGCCACGGTGATAGTGAGTATACTGGTCCTCTTTAATCCATATACAGACTTTTGACACAGATTGGTGATAGTTTAAGGTTTGATTATTTCAACAAGCATTTGTGGATCTCACACTTATATGGTAATCAACATTCCTCTGGAGATTTTTGAGCGGTCTCAGGGTAGTTTTCAAGAAAATACTATTCTTAGAACTTTCAAAGAGAAGCCAAGCCTCAGGTCAGTGCCACCGCACAGCAGAGAGGCGGCAAACAACAATGAATTCTAGAATATATAGGTTATGCTTATCCTCAGGTCAGTGCCACCGCACAGCAGATATGCACATAACCTATCTTCTCGTTTGAGCATTTTAATCTTTTTGCACAGTTCTCACCAACAACATAGGTTATTAGTTTGATTACTTTTGCTCATATTTTGGTCTTACGCTCACATTTATGGCGTTTATTCTGCTCGTCACCCCTTATTGGAATTTTGTTGATTGTGTTAACCAGGGATAAGATGTTAACCCACAGCTTGTTGAACAACTTAGTTTGTTCTTGAGATCACGAACAAGGTCTGATCATCTATGGTGTTGAGTCTACCGACATATCATTTGTGTTCTAACAACCTCTAGGTCTACTTTCTTTGTGTCACCTTAGTAGTAGCTAGTTTTACTATCATTTTTCCTTTTATATTGCTCAGACTACACAGACTTATATTTTAAACTTCGCATCTTATTTTATTTAAACTTTTAAGTCCCAAGTAGTTTATTCCTGTGTACTATCATTTTCCAAACTCATTGAATCAGTATCACAGATATGATCTAGTTTCAATCAGCTAGCCTCTCCTCCTCCCTCGTTTTTTTGTTAATGTTACTAACTAACCTATTCTCCCCCTAAAATTCTAAAATCGTAACCGATTTATGCTTTTTAGGATTTTAATAGGTGACCAAATAACATCAATTTAATTAAGCTACTTAAAAGTTAAACAAATAAATAAATAAAGAAAATAAAAATTAAAAGAAAATGGACTATACGCATTGGACTACGCGCATCGGACTACACATGGTCTTCATCAGGAATTACATCACTTTTCTTTTAACGTCGTTGACCTCTAACAAATATAGAAAACGTGGTTTATCAAAAGCCTTTGTATAGAGGTCAGCACGTTGAAAATTAGTATTTATTTTAATCACATCGATTAGATTCTTTTCAAAGCAATCACATATAAAGTGATATTTTATGCCGATGTGTTTGGTCTTATGATGTTGGACCGAATTTTTAGTTACTGCAATTGCAGCAGAGTTATCAACAAAACTAGTAGTAGACGAGAAATTCAAACCGTAGTCCCGCATTTGCTATTGAATCCATATGATTTATGAACAGCAACTAGCAGGAGCAACGTATTCGGCTTCACACGTTGACAACGCAACCGAGGTTTGCTTCTTACACTGCCAGGTCACTAATCTTCTCCCAAAGAATTGACATACCGCTGATGTAGACTTGTAGTTCATCTTGCTGCCACCGTAATCCGAGTCACTATACGCTATTAGCTCGAAGTCATCGTCATGAGGATACCACAACCCAAGTGTTAGAGTACCCTTCAGATAATGAAAGATCCTTTTGACCCCTATCAGATGGTTGACTTTTGGCTTTGCCTGATATCTTGAACATAAACATGTCGTGTACATGATATCAGGTCTTGAGGCAGTGAGGTACATGAGAGATCCAATCATTCGTTGGTACATGGTGGCATCAACTAGATCACCATTCTCAACGGGTGCTACATCATGGTTTGTAGCTAGTGGAGTCCCAGCTGCAGAAGCATTCTCCATGTCAAAATGACTAAGGATATCTCCTACATACTTGGTCTGATGTAGGAAAATCCCTTTTGGTGTTTGATGAATCTGTAACCCAAGAAAGATTTCATCTCTCCCATGGCACTCATTACAAACTCAGCCTTCATTACTGCTTCAAACTCTTTACATAGATCTTTTTTTTGAACCAAAGATTATGTCATCTACATAAATTTGGACCAGCATTAAATCACCATCTTTTTCTTTAATGAACAGTGTGCAGTCAATGACACCTCTGCGAAAGCTGTGTTTCACAAGGTGAGTTGAGAGTTTCTCATACCAGGCTCTAGGAGCTTGATGAAGCCCATATAAAGCCTTGTCGAGTTTGTCAACTCTGTCCCGATGATATGGATCCTCAAATACCTCGGTTGATTGACGTACACTGTCTCTCTGATTTCACCATGAAGGAATGCACTCTTCACATTAATTTGATAAACTTTAATCTTCATATACGATGCCTAGGCAAGGAAGATACAGATTGCTTCCATTCTTGCCACGGGTGCAAACACTTCATTGTAGTCAATGCCCTCGACTTGTCGAAATCCTTGAACAACAAGTCGAGCCTTGTTTCTGATGATCACACCTTGATCATCTTTCTTGCATTTCAAGAACCATTTGGTGCCAATGACCTTAGCACCTTTAGGTGTATCCACCAGAGTCCATACACCTAACTTCTTGAACTGAAGAAGTTCTTCTTGCCTGGCACTCACCCATGCCTCATCACTCAAGGCTTCATTAGCATACTTTGGCTCGAATTGAGACACAAAGCAACGATATGCACCATCATGAAGGTAGCCCTTTTCCATCACCGAGGCATAATCAGCTGAATACAACTGATTTCTGGTCTGAACCCCTGATCTCACATCCCCAATGACATTATCCAAAGGATGATAGACATTTAGGCATGATCCAGGAGTGGTTGGAACAACTACCTCAGAACCAAGATTATGAACATTTGGTTTAGTATCTGAGGCAGTAGGAGTCTGAGGTTCCGAGGATTCAAAGGCATCAATGTCAGATGCTTGTGGACTTGCAGTAATAGGAACCTGTTCCTCCTTGTTTTTCTGATCAGTCTCCACAACTTCTTCATCAGAGGAAGAGTTGTTAGATGAATCACATTGTAGTCCAGATGATGTAGATTCCTGAGCTGGTGTGTTTAGAACATCATACATCATCTTTGTTGCTAACTCATCATCAGAAGTGGAGAGTGGTATGTTGAAGGACTTGAAGAATCCATCATAGTCGAAAAAGAAGGCGGGTCCTTTCCCAGTAGGTGGTGTGGTGTATCTCTAAACATCCACATTACACCACACTTCATCCTGACTTGTTGAGTTGTTGTAAACCCTCTTGTTCGGTACGTTGTATCCTAGAAAGATACCTTCTTCAGCCTTCTCGCTGAATTTTCCTTCCTGAGTCTTCTACAGTAGGGTGCACGGAGCGCCAAACGGCTCGAGATACTCTAGATTAGGTTTATGTATTTGTAGTAACTCGTAACACGTCTTTCCATGGCGTTTAACTACCAGAACTCGATTTAATATGTAACACGCATTTGCAACTGCTTTATTCCAGAATTGGATAGGCAGTTTTGAGTCTGCTAGCATCGTCCGTGCTGTTTCTATCAAGCTGTGATTCTTCCTTTCAGTAACGCCGTTCATCTGAGGAGTATAGGCAGAAGTGAACTGATGACAATTCCATTTTCCTTGCAGTAAGCCTCCATCCATTGATTCTTGAACTCAGTTCCATTGTCTGAGCGCATTTGATGTACCTTCAACTTGTATAGGGACTCCAGAGTAGTTACTAATTCCTTGAATGACTCAAATGTTTCCGATTTGGATTTCAGGATCATCACCCAAGTGAATCTTGAGTAGTCATCAGTAACTACATAGTAGTACAAGTCGCCTGCGATGCTTCTTGTACTGACTGGACCAAACAGATCCATGTGAAGAAGTTCAAGTAAAAGTTCGATAGAATGAAATTTCTTTTCCTTATGAGACTTCTTCGTTTGTTTGCCCTCTTGCACGCAACACAAAAATTGGAAGTTGAAGTTTTTGACATTAACTCCTCTCACTAGATCATTCTGGATCAAGTGGTTCATCTTCTATGGATTAATGTGTCCCATTCTCCTATTCCAGGAGATGGAATCCTTCTCAGTAGCTTTTCACAAGAAGCACTAAACTTCATGATCCATTATGGAGGCCTTTGATAGATCCAAAACATAAAGGTCCTTATATCTTGAGGCAGACATTAAGATTTGATCCTTCGGGATGACATAGTCCTTTTTCAGGACATAGCACTTCTTGTTGTCAAATACTACCTTAAAGTCTTTATCATAAATTTGAGAAACATAAAGCAAGTTATTTTGAAGTTGTTGGACATAGTTTACCTTGTCAAACTTTACTTCTGATTACCTATTTCCCCTGGAGCTATGATGTACCCACCTTTGTTTCCTGCAAATGATACATGACCTCCTTTTATCTGTTTGACATTTGATAAGAGAGCCTTGTTCCCTGTCATCTGCCTGGATGCTTTGCTATCTATAATCCACGTGTTGGTTTCAGCACTATAGCAAACACCCTGCACATTCAATTTGAAAACATTAGTTCAAGTTAGGGACCCAAGCCTTCACTGGCTTGGGTTTCCCAATGGCATCACACATCATAAATGTAACCCATTGACCGTTCGAGGGTGAGGGAAGCTCAGATGTCTTTTTGTTCTCACTATCAGACAATGAGGTTGATTTTTCCTTTCATAAGCCAGCTTTGTGTAAGGCCTGTCTGTGATAAACAGACGACTGGCTAATGTGTTTCATTTTAGGTTCACTATCCTTATTAGGTGGTGTCCCTGAGTTCCTCTTAAAAGGGCTAGTTTTTGTTTAGGAAGTTCAACTTTCATCCTTGGTGTCTGATAGTAAGGACAATGAGACGCAATATGTCTATACTCTCCACAACTGTAGCATGATCTGCTTTCGACTTTCGGATTTAACTATTTTTTGTGGAGATGTATGTGACACCCGGGTGACCTTACTCTGTTTGGGTTTTGTCTCTTCTTATTTACATGTTTTTTCTGGTTAAACAAAGTTAATTGCTTTAACAGTTTTAACATCTTTTCCTTTTCTATTATCTGGACTTTGACTTGACACACGTGGGTGGTTAACCTGTTTGGGTTCAGAATTAGACTTGATTGACCCAGACTTTATATTAACCTTTTCAAACTCTTTATCCAGATTAATGCCAAGCATTTTACCTTTTGCCTTTGAAGTGGCCTCCTTTTGTTTAGCATCAGATTCATTTGATTGACATGTGGAATCTGGATCACTTACAAGAGGAGTAGACACCACATGATCCTTGATTGGATTATCACTGATTGGTTTACATTTTGTGTTCATCAAGATCTCATGTGGTGGTGGAACCACTTTATAACCCAATCCCTCCCCGTTGTTTCTCTCTCTCACTAAGTTTTGGAAAATATGAGATGAACTTGTCCAACTGTGCAGTTTTTACTTTAAGGAATTAACTTCTACTTCTAAAACTGCCTTTTGTTTCTTAGTGTCCTCTAGGGAGTTAAGATAGTACCTAATGTCATTAGCTTGGTTAAAGGCTACTACTTCTGTTTCCCTAAGCTGTTTGTTCAAAAGGTCTATCTTTTCCTTGTAACTCTGTTCATTTTCTTTTAGAACTCTATTAGTTTCAGTGCACAGTTCCAAGTCCTTTACTAAGTTATCATTAATATCTAATAACCTAGAAAATTTTAAATCAATGCTTTTCCTAAATTTATTACAGTCAGAACAAGCATGGTTATTAAAGAGTTGGTCAGTAGTACTTACCTGAGAGGGTTCTGATGAATCAGCCATCAATGCAGAGTCTGGTGTTTCTAGAACTGGTGATTCTGACAATGTTGCAGTTTTCCCTTCTTCAGGCAGGTAGTTGACCACTAGTGCAGTCTCTTCTGTGTTTGACATCGCGAGTTCAACTGCAAAATCTCCTTCACTAGCTGAATCATCATCCATATCCTCCACACTAGCGATATTGGATTCTCCTAAGACAAACCGGAAGCTCCAATCCCTTGCTTGGGATTCTCCTGAGACAAACCGAAAGCTCCAATCCTTTATCATCATGAGCAGTCAAGGCTTTGGGATCCTTGCTTGATGAAGTAGTACTACTAGTGGGTTTATCCCGACGATTGAAGGAGGAGAAATGATTTCCATTGCCAGTCTTCTTTGGCTTCACACACTCCCTTTTGAAGTGCCCTTTCTCACCGCAGTTGAAACAAGTTACCTTGGTCTTATCAAATCTGAAGGTAGTGTCAGTAGTAGCAATCAAATTCTGTCCGGTCTTTTTGACAAACTTCTTAGCTCTCCGGACAGCACTTGCTAAGGCCCATATAATGTCCATCTGCTCCAGTTCTGTCTCGTCAACCTGGTCATAGTCCTCATCTGCCAGATGGCAGTTTCCAATTTTACCAGCAATGAGTCCATCATAGGAGTGGACTACTGTAGCTAAGAGATCTATGTGTTCTTTAGCTACCTCAACTGTTACATTGCTGAAATTCTCAGTCTTCAGTTTTGCTGCATTAGCTTCAGGTACAATCTATTGGGTACAAGACGACCCTGACGTTTCTGATCCGGAAGTAAAGGCTTGAGAAGGATCAAATGAGCTTGATACAAAAGCTGTCTGAAGAGGTGCTCCAGATGTTTTGGCTTGAGGAGTCATGTTGGACCCTTGAAAGGATCATACATGCCAACTCAATGGGTGATTTGATGATTGTTCTGCTGAAATCCCTTAAGTCCAAGAAGAAATGCGGATGAAGAATCTGCTAAGAAAAATAAAGTATTGTCTCCCGCATTTGTCAATGCGGAAGGCATAGAACAAATACGGACAAGTATTTGTTCTTCCGCATTGACAAATGCGAAAGACCAAGAATAGATGCGGACAAGTACTTACTCTTCCGCATTGACTAATGCGGAAGACAAAGTAAATGCGGACAAGACTTTGCTCATTCGCATTGACCAATGCGGATGACCGAACAAATGCGCACAAGTATTTGTTCATCCGCATTAACCAATGCGGATGACCAACATACTAATGCGGTTGATCAAGTGAAGAAATGCTGATCAAGTTAACTCATCCGCATTTGTCAATGCGGATGAAAAAGCAAAGATGCGATGAAGACTTAGACTAGTTCTGATGTAATAGGTCAGGGGTAGTTTAGTTATTTTGTAAAAGGCATCTTGTCTGCCTATAAATAGAATAGATACCTCGTACATGAGGTGACGGCTGATAGATAGAGAATTTTTGTTGTAATTATTCTCTGTAATTTATCAACTTTCATATATCAATACAAAAGCATTTATGAGTATTTTTCTTGCATTGAAGGTTCTTTGATTGTTTGTTTCCGCCACTCAATCATTGACTTGATTATAATATTCGATTCACAATAAGAATATCACTCTTACTCAACCCCAGTCAATTGGTATTAGAGCTTTGGCTCTCGATTCTTTTTCAGATCTGTGAAAGAACTGAATAGAATTCGATTGATCTGGTAATCGAGTTGCTAGTAGAGTATATCATATTCTCTACTTAGTAAACAACAGAAATTACTCTTGTCAACACATACTCATCAAAATACTCACAACACCAAGAGACATAAGAAATTTAGTATCATCACAGATGTATTTCTGAATTCCGTTGGAACTGTTTGAACTAACTTGGACTAATCAATCATAAAATCATCTGAATCTATATTATACAAGTTAAACACATAGTTAAAATGGATTCTAACAGCTACTCAAAACTTTGTCATACACCTAAACCTCCAATTCTTAAACATAAATATGAGTTTAAACAGTGGAAGATCAGGTTTAGGAATTACATCACAGGTGTAGATCCTGATTTCTGGATATCAATATGCAAGGGGCCACACATCCATGTTACTCTGTCTGCAGATCAAGCTGCAACATACAGAACTGCTAGAATACCCATTGAAGATCTGACCTTAGATGAAGAAGACTACAAGAAAATCAAGATAGACCTCAAAGCCTACTCAATTCTAACTCAAGCACTCAAGATGGATGTGCTGAAAAGACTGGAGAAGTATGGAACTGCAAAAGCTGTGTGGGATGCACTCAAAATCATGTGCGAAGGAAGCAGTGAAGTGGTTGAAATCAACAAAGACAAGCTTGTTAATCAGTATGAAACATTTCACCACACCAAGGGAGAATCAATGTCTAAGCAACTGCACTGATTTGTACAGTTAGTAAATGACTTGGAAATCATGGAGTCACTTACAGAATTAAAGAATTAAACTAAAAGATGCTTCATAGTCTCCTTGAAAGCTGGAAGTAGAATGTAACCATGCTAAAAAATACTCTTGATCTTGAGAGTACTACTCTAGACATCATGATAGCCAAAATTGAAGCTTTAGAACTTGATGAAAGAAGCAGAAATCTTAGTGGACCTAGAGTAATTGAAGCTTATAAATTTCCATCAGAATCTCATCTGTGGAAAATACATTCATCACTGAGGAGGATGATTTTATCTCATCTAGAGATCAAATGAACAATACTGGGTTCATTACAACTCCACCAATCAATCATCCTTCAACCTCATCTCAACCTCCTAGAGTCACTGCTGCTCCTCAAACTCCCAGAGTCAATACTGTTCCTCAAACCAATCCTGAAGAATCAAGATCAAAAGAACAAAACGTAACTTACAATGCTCTTATTGCAAGCTTTGAAGCCTACTTAGGAGGAAGACTCACTTCTGCTCATCTCATTCAAGAAGATCTGGAGGAAATGGATCCAGATGATGTGGAAGGTATGGATCTACAATGGCAAATGGCCATGATTGCAATGAGAGCTAAGAAGTTCTTTAGAAAAGGAAGAAAACTGAGCCTGAATGAGAATACAAAACTTGGATATGATAAATCCAAGGTGAAATGCTTTAACTGTGGCATGGCTGACCATTTCTCAAGAGAGTGCAATGCCCCCAAGAGAACAACTATCAAAGGAACTTTCCAGGCCAATCATCCTCACAGCCTAACTCAAGCTTTCACTCCAACAACCAACAGCAGCAGTATCATCAACACCAATCATATCAGAACCCACCCTAACTGACAAATCAAGCTCATGAAGGCAGTCAGTCTTCAGCCAGTGCTCTTGTAATAAAGCAAGATGGAGTTGTGACTGGAGTGTGTATGCAGAGGAAGTCAAGTCTCAATTTCGAAATCATGCTCTTATGGCTAACATCAATGATGGATCATCTCCAATGCCTACTGAGGTAAAATCTAACCTTGTAGTGAAAAATGGATTAATGAATTGCAAGGGTATAGAGAGCATAATCACAAACTGGCTGATAAAATCAAAGAAGAAAAGGTGAATTCATAGATGATGAAGACATAATTAAAAAACTTTGAAATCCAAATTAAATCTCTCATCTCTGATATAGAAAAACTGCATGTTAAGAAGGATACTCTTGCAGCTGAGAATGAGCTACTTACTGAAAAGTTAGCTCAATCTAAAGCTCAACAATCTATGACTGAAGTGAAACTTGAAAAGTTTCAAATGTCTTCAGTCAAGCTGCAAGAGATGCTTGATTCCTAAAAGAATCCAAAGGACACGACAGGGATTGGGTATAATTCATATCCTCCACCAGACAATGACAACTACACTGTCATGCCTGACTCTGTCTGACTCTCTGAAGCAATTGAACCTAAAACCATTGAACCTAAATCTGTAGTGAAATAGGTGACAAATCCTCAAAACAAACCTGATGTTTATATTGAAACCAATGAGGATAAAATCAAGTTAGGTCACCCAATCAAAATCAAAGAGTGTTCAGACAAGACAGTGAGTGTCATAAAACCATCAAGCCCTCTAAAAGCAATTGTACCTTTTATAAAATTCATACCATCTATTTTACAAGGCAAAAAGAAATATGTCAAGACAGTGAAACCCACTACTGAGAGTAGTTCTGATAATGAGATTATATCTCCACAAAATTCAAGCAAATCAGAAAAGGTTTCACTGCAAAAGAAACAAATTGTAACACTGAGTTCAACACATAAAACATCATCAGACCCTCAGTCTTCAAGATTAAGACATTGAGTTGGGTTTGATATCTATAACAAGGAACATGTTGACAAGTTTGAGAAAGAAGTGAGAAATAGGTTGAAGAAACAGAAACAACCTAGAAAATTGAACAAAAGTAGTATTGTGAAGCAAACTACTAAAAGGGCTGATTCTGATTCATCACCTAAAGAGAAGAAAGTGACTCATCAAAAGAAAATATCAGTTGAGTCACACAAAGAAAAATCTGATTCGAGAAACAAATAAATGTATTATGATATTTGTGACATGTTCAATCACAAGACAGATAAATGCTTCTTCAATCAATATTATTTTAATAATGATATGAATAATCACTCCATCAAAAATTGTTATTTCAACAAGTATTGTTCAACCTGTGACATGAACAATCACAATATATCTGATTGTTACTTTAATCAGAAGGGGTTGAGAATTCCCCAACACAAGCCCATCTCAAAAACATCTACTGTGATGCACTCTGTCAGACCTCATCTCATAATACTCAATCTATGACACCTAGATCAACAAATGACAGAAATAACTTGAAGGAATTAAGGAAGGGTCAAAGAAATCATCTCACAATGAAACACAAACTTGACCTTCCTAAGCAAAAATCAATTTTTGATAATGAAACTCGGACTAGATTTTTACAAAGAAATAGAGACCAACGATTTCATTATTCATCTTAATCCTCAGTAGATGTTGATGAGATGACTCAATCAATTCATCATCAAAAATCTCCCAGAACACCTCCATCGAAATCATAATTCAGAGGTAAATACTAGGAGGTCACTATCATGAATAGGAACGGGAAACCCAAGACCATCATGGCTTGGGTTCCTCATTCTAATTAGTGCTTTTTGCTTGTAGGTTCATCCACACAGGTCTAATAGCCTATGGTACGTAGACAGTGGATGCTCCCGACACATGACTGGAGATCGTTCCCTCCTTCATGACTTCAAGTACATATAATGAACTATTGTGGCATTCGGTGGAGATTCAGAAGGTGATAGAATTACAGGAGAAGGATTTGTGACAAACGGGTTGCTAAGCTTTGACAGAGTGAATTACTGTGAACAACTGGATTTCAATTTGCTAAGTGTGTCTCAGATCTGCGACAAAAAATATTCCACTCACTTTACAGACACTCACTGCTACATTCTGAAACCTGGATTTCAGATCCTTGAAGAATGGGTTGTCTTAAAGATTACGAGGAAGAATAATACATATGTCTTAAACCTGTGTTCTGCATCACCTAAGGAAGAAACATGTCTTTTGTCTAAAGCGTCATTTGATGAGTCACAGCTTTGGCATAGACGTTTGGGGCACACTAACTTTAAAATATGAAAAAGTTAGTCAAAGGAAACCATGTCATTGGTCTTCCTAAAAAAGAATTCAATTTTATTGATCAATGGTCAGCGTGCCTGAAAGAAAAACAACACAAATCGTCTCACAAAACCAAGCTGGTGAACACTAACAATACTCCATTGAAGTTACTTAGATGGATCTATTTGGACCAACTCATGTAATGAGTATGGGAAAGAAACAGTCTTGTTTAGTGATCATTGATGACTTTTCTCGATTCACATGGGTGTTCTTCCTACTTCATAAAAATGAAGCATCCCAAATCATTCAAGAATTTATCACTAAAATTGAAAATCAACTTGATCTTAAGGTCAAAATAATAAGAAGTGATAATGGTATAGATTTCAAAAATGAAAATATAAGTTCCTTTTGTGCAACCAAAGGTATTGCTCATCAATTCAGTGCAGCAAGAACTCCTTAACAAAATGGGGTAGCTGAAAGGCGAAATAGAACACTGATTGAAGCAGCAAGAATGATGCTAGCCGATGCTAAACCGCCAATCACCTTCTGGGCAGAATCAGTTAACACATCGTGCTTTGTGCAAAATCGAACTCTGATTGTTAAAGAAAGTAACATGACACCTTATGAACTGATCTTCCATAGGAAACCATTTATTGGATTCCTCAAATCATTTGGTTGTCCAGTCTCAATATTAAACACCCGTGATCATTTGGGAAAATTTTCATCCAAGTCTAATGAAGGATTCTTTTTAGGTTATTCTTCTTTCTTAAAGGCTTATAGAGTGTTCAATCCTAGATTGAACATTATTAATGAATCTACAAATGTTCAATTCTAGGAACATTCGTTTCCCAAATTTACAAATGGTCCTGACTGGTTGTTTGATATTGACACATTTACAAAATCATTTGACCAATTTCACTTGTCTGATACAGGAAATATACATTCAGGTGATACTTCATCAACTGTAGAAAGAAGAGATAATTATCCATTGATTCCACCTACATTTGATGAACATATGAATGAAGATATTCCTCTTCAAGCTGATCCCATCAGACAACTGTCACAAAACCTTAGTGTTTCTTCTGAAGAAGGTCCCAGCCTGGTACCATCTCACTCAGATGACTTGTCAAATGAGTTCAGAAATCAAAAACAGGCTTCTCATCAAGTAGAAACACAAGGTACATCAAATGATGCAAGCAATCTCAGTGCTGCTGAAGATGTAGCAATTACTGAAACAAAACTTGACAATCTTCATAATTCAACAACAATACAAGATGAATGTGCCTCTGACCATGATGAACTGAATGTCTCCACTCTTCATGTAACTATTGCTGGTGACACCATTCCAACCACAAGAATGCACAACAATCATCCAGTTGAAACCATTATTGGTGATCTTAATGAGAGGGTGACTAGAAGCAAGTCCAGTATTGCAAACATCTATTTGTTCTCATGCTTTCTATGTCAAATAATACCCAAAAACATCAAAGAGGCACTTCAAGACAATAGCTGGATTGAAGCAATGCAGGAAGAATTGCTCCAATTCAAGAAGCAAGAAGTATGGCAGCTGGTAGATCTTCCCAAAGGACAATACCCTATCGGTACTAGATGGTTGTACAGGAACAAGACTGATGATAGAGGGATCGTCATCAGAAATAAAGCAAGACTAGTGGCACAGGGATACACTCAGGAAGATGGAATCGACTACGACGAAGTGTTTGCTCCTGTTGCCAGACTAGAAGCAATCAGAGTCTTTCTTGCATATTTTGCGTCCATGAAATTTACTGTTTATCAAATGGATGTAAAGTGTGCCTTCATGTATGGAAAGATTGCTGAAGAAGTCTACGTGAGTCAACCACCTAGATTTGAAGATCTAGATTTCCCTCATAGAGTTTACAAGCTTGACAAAGCTCTGTATGGTCTTCATCAAGCACCAAGAAAGTGGTATGAGACTCTAAAATCCTTTCTTCTTGAACATGGGTATGAAAGAGGAAAGATTGATCAGACTCTCTTCAGAAGAAAAAGAGGAAAAGACATGCTATTAGTCCAGATCTACGTGGATGACATTATATTGGCTCGACAAACAAGTAACTCTACAAAGAATTTGAAGACCTTATGCATTCAAAGTTCCAATGAGTGCTATGGGGGAACTCACCTTCTTCTAGGGGTGCAAGTCCAACAAACATAGATGGAATCTTTATCACCAATCAAAATATGTAGAAACCATGTTGAAGAAATTTCACTTTGCTGACTGTCAGTCTATCAGAACTCCTGTGGATACTAAAGTGAAGATTGGACTTGACCTGAAGGCAAATCAGTGGATCAGACTCACTATCGATCACTGATAAGTTCACTTATGTATCTAACAACTAGTAGGCCTGACATTATGTTTGGTATTTGTGTGTGTGCCAGATATCAAGCTGATTCAAAAGAATCACATGTGAACGCAGTCAAGAGGATATTCAGATATCTGAAGGGCATCCAGCTCTTGGGTTATGGTATCCAAAGGAAGGAGAATTTAATCTCTATGCCTACATAGACAGTGATTATGGAGGATGCAACTTTAACAGAAAATCTACTTCTGGCGGTTGTCAATTTCTTGGTCCCAGACTAGTGTCCTGGCAATGCAAGAAGCAGAAAAATGTGTCTGTATCCACCGCAGAAGCTGAGTATATTGCTGCATCAGCATGTTGCTCTCAAGTTCTCTAGATTCAAAACCAGATGTTTGAATATGGTTTTAACTTCTTGCACACACCAATTTCTATTGACAACACAGTTGCTGTCTTTATAACTAATAATCTAGTTCAGCACTCAAAAACAAAACATATTGAGATTAGATATCATTTTTGAGAGACTGTGCTAAAAAAGGTTTAATCAAATTGATTCAAGTACCAACTGAAAATCAATTAGCTGATTTGTTTACCAAGGCATTGGAACCTAGTAGGTTTGAATTTTTGGTTCAGTCAATTGGCATGATTAACCTTAAGTAAAAACCATGAAAAACATCAAAAACCATAAAAAGAAATCAAGTTTGATGAAGAAAAGAATTCTAAAGGAAATGATATAATTACAGTCGTTATATGATTCACTGTGCTTAATTTCAAAATGTAAAAGACTAAAATGACTTACCAGATATGTTGGTAGGCTTAACTTGGAAAAAAAGATACATGCAGTGATGAATTAAAGACATATGCAATTGTGAAACAATCATCACAAAGTACAGGTATGTATTGGCTTATCTGAATGCATGCGTGTGTAGTAGCCTAAACACACCAAGTAATGATACTTTATGAATCTCTTTCACCACATCATGTTTCATCTTTGTTTTCCTGAGCAAAGACCTGATGAAACTTGCATATAGTGCAGATGTTATGATCCAAAAGATTCCCAATGTGGAACACATCCAAAATTGGATGAATCAACAAAGTAATACATTCCAAGTGAATGAACAAAAGAATCCTATCATGGATCACCTTCCAAAGTGAAGTGAAAAGAATCCCAATGTGGATCAACATGAAAAAGGATCAAATTAAAAGAATCCCAATGAGGATCAGTGAAAATGAGATTTCATGACTTAAGTAACCTGGTAAGAAAAACTGTGAAAAAGTTCTACCATGCATTCTATAACGAGGGTTGATCATTTCATGCTTATGTGTGTGAGGTACACATTGAATATTTAATCAACCAAAACATGATTAAAGGCATTTGTATCAAAATATCAACCAGGTATGGGTTTAAGAGGACAAAAATACCTTCAATCTTCAAGTTCATGATCATGTCCATTTAATCATAAAGGATGCACAAGTGTAATGTAAGACTGATATGATCCCAACAAAGAGATTTTCCTCTTCATTATTAATATTAATCAAAATAATATTCAAAAGGTTTTAAATCTTTAAAGTTTCTCTCCAAATGTGGACATAAACTTTAGGGGGAGTAATTTAAAATTTTTTAGTAAGTCCAAATTTTTGTTTCTTTAAATCTTTAAAGTTTCTCTCCAAATGTGGACATAAATTTAGGGGGAGTGATTTAAAATTTTTGAATAAGTCCAAATTTTTGTTTATTAACTTAATTTTGAAAAACATAACAAAAAGAATTTTAGTTGGTGTTGTTGCAATAAGTCATACCATTATATCTCAGCTTATGCAGATTCTTAGAAGCATGATAAGTCCAAGATCTGTCAAAATTGGGAAACTTGTATCAATTGTGACATACAAGTCAATACAAGCAAGAATTGACAACTTCAACAGCCAACTTCATAACAAAAATCAATCAAGGACACCTATCTTAAGAGGAATAATCAATTCAATCAAATTAACTTTGATTAAGTTCAAAAGATGATGCAGGTAAGTGCATTACTTAATGCGGGTGAAGGTAACCCATGCATGTAACTAATGCGGGTAACAATATATTTTCAAGTACACCTAATGCGGAAAATGATTTTACTCTACCGCATTAGAGTGTAAAGTAAATGTGGAATTTACTCTACCGTATTTGCTACAGTTAACAAATGCGGATGAACAGGTCTCTATCGTATTTGCTACAGTGCAGTGTTGACCAGGTGTTGTCAACCGCATTTGGTATAGTTGCACAAATGCGGATTGACTTTGTTCTATCGCATTTGCTACTGTGTACAAATACGGATAGAATAAAACAAGTAACTCTACCGCATTTGTTACAGCGAATGCTGATGAACTCAATCACAAGTTACTCTTCCACATTTACTACAACACAAATGCACACAGTCAAAGGTTTCAAGTTTTAACTTCTGCATTTGCAACAGTACACAAATGCGAAAAGAATAAAAATAAAAAGAAACAAAACTTCCGCACTTACAACAATAGACAAATGCGAACCGTCAATTTCAAAAGTTTGTCTTCCGCATTTGCTACAGTTAAAAAATGCGGATGACCAAAAGTCAAACAAATTAACCTTTAGCATTAGCTACAGTGGTGACTGTATCTGCTTTTAAACTTGTAAAATCTTTCAGAATGTATTATTTGACTATTTAAAGGAATTCAAACGGGTCATTTAATACTTTTCAAATTTGAGAGACTTTATAGTGAGACGAGCGCAAATGTACAGTACACCATCTTCAATCATCATCGTCATAAACATTCAAAGAATTTCGTGTGAATCTACTCAATCGACTTCTGTTATCTATTCTAAAACAACATTCGTATTGGAAATAAGGTGAAACTTTCATAAAAATTTTAATCAAGACCTAAGTTTCAGAATGTTAAACCTAAATCAGTCAATGAACCAACTGATAAGGAAGACCACAAAAACATGTTTCGTTGATGTAACATAATATACCTTTTCAACTTCAATGAGCATGAAAACCAACAGAAAGTCTTATCATCATGAAAATCTTGATATTCATGCTCGTTGTAAGAACAGAGCATGTTAGAATTGAAACATTTAAAACAAATCAATGAAACAATAGCTCATTAATGGTTCAAACATAGAAAATTTGATTGTTAAATGACAAACTCACCATTTGCCATGACAATAATGCAACAAAAATGACAAGCAGTCTTCCTTGTCGATTTAAAGTCAAACTGATAACTAACACACATGTCTCTTGCGCAGATTACATGGCAAATCTTACATGGACCAAGCTCCATAACGTCAGCGGTTATTTAAACCCTGATGTGCCTGAAGCCGAAGGACTTAGAGATATGATAAGATTCTTATCTACCACAAGGGTAGCATATGCCATGACTGTGAGACCAACAATCTATGAGAATCCCATCAGGTCCTTCTGGGACTCAGCCGAGGTAGTTGAAGCTGATGGTGTGAGAACATTAACTGGGAGAATCAACAATGAGCTCACTTTGAGGATCACAGAAGAGTCTGTTAGAAGATGTCTACAATTTGGTGATAATGCTAATGATCCTCTGGAACTAGATGATGAAGAAATAACCACTTTTTTCAGTGAAATTGGTTATGAAGGGGGTTATGAAGCAAAACAGATAGTTAAAGGATTAGTGGATCTGCCTTGGAGGTTCCTAATTCAGATGTTCTAACACTGTCTGTCAAAAAGAAAAACAGGATGGAATGACATTCTAGTCCTCACATCTTCTGCAATATGTGCTCTCTGCACCAACAGGCCGTTTAATATGTCTGCATATGTGTTCAATGGCCTAATTTCCAAAATTCAAGAAGGATTAAGATACAAGTTTCTGATGTATCCCAGATTCATTCAATGTCTAATCAATGAATCATTCCATGACATTGTTAATGAAGGACCTGTGCAAGATCCTATAAATACATCAAGAAGAAGGACCCAAGGACCTTTTATAGTGGTGCCCACTCACCCCTTCTTCCTTGGATGATTCATCAATTAAATCAAGTAGGTCAAGCTCAACCATCACCTCAACCTTCACCACAACCATCACCAAACCATCTCCACAAACATTACCACAACCATCATCACAACCATATCCACAAACATTACCATAACAATCACCACAACTAACACCACAAACAACCCCTCAACCTACACCTATATCACCTCATCATCAATCTCCAATATCACCATCACATCAATCACCTATGTGACCTTACCATCATCCCATGATCACCCTATTGAAATAGAAGGATCAACAAGTGCATCTAAATCATCCAAATCATCTTCTGATGAGGAGGATCATCATGATCAAATCCCTGCTATGAAAGCACCTTCTGAGGCTGCTCCTTTAGAGTGCTATACTGAATCTAACATCAAAAGGCCTGATGAAAAGGATGAACTCATATCTAAGCTCTTACTGAGAGTGGAAAGGATGGAAAGAACTTTAAATAGGAGAGCTGGAATCATCAATGATAGAATTTTAGAGCTGGATGAGAAAGAAAATGAATTGAAAGAACTAAAAGAGAAAGATGAAGCTGAAAGAAAAAAAAGACAAGGAGATTGAGTACTTAAAAGCTGCACTAAACCGTTCCAGAGAAGAAATCAGTGGTCATGTGGACACTCTTCTATTCAGACTATAGCAATTGAGGAACAAGAAAATATCATTGAGGAACAAGCAGAAATCATTTCTAGTCTTGAAAAAGAGCTTCAAAGACAAAACAGAAGAATCTCTGAACTAGAACTGATAATTGAAAGTCAAAGAAGTAAAGTGGATGATGAAAAGAAAGATGAAGAACAAGAAAAGGTAGATATGGAAGATAACAAGTATGAGAAAGCTGATGACTCTCACTATGAGAAAGCTGAAAATGAAGAAAAAGAAGGTGATGCAAGTCAAACAAAGTTCAAAGATCAAAGTCTAGAAATGGTGGTATACTCTGGAAACACAGATGACTCTCACTATGAGAAAGCTGAATTTGAAGAACTCTTCAGTGCATTAGTTAGTTTTTTATCTGAAAAATTCAACATAGATGATGACTTTTGGGAATTTGTAAACAATCAAAGGGCTGATTCAGAGCCTATTGTATTCATCCCTAAGTCACTAGTGCCTCTGGAGAAGGAGTTGACTATGCAAATTGTCCCTGCTATCTCTTTATCTGAAGAACAAAAAGAAAAAATAAAATAAATGTATGAAAAAGAAAAGAAAGAAGAATATGAAAAAGAAAAGAAAGAGGAAATGAAAAAGAAAAGAGATAAGAAAAAGAAGCAGAAAAGAAAGAGGAGGACAAAAGTAAACTGAATGATCAAGAGCCAAGCACACCTGAAAAGGTACCTGAAGCAGTAGAACAAGCTGAAATTTCTAGCCCTCAACTTCAAACTTACTCACGAAAAAAGAAATACTTAGCTGAAAAGGCTAAGGGTAAGAGACCAATAGTTGAAGAAAAACCAGTTAAGAAACAAAAAGATGACCCCAGAAGCCTAGCGGTAATTGTTGAATTTTTGGAAGAGCATGAGCAGGCTGAAGCTCAATTGAAGAAATTGGCTGGTGCTCTTGATTTAGAAGAAGGTGAGATTGCTAGTGGATATGAAGCTGAAAAGGATGTTCATATGGACAGTCCCATGAAAACAGAACAGGCAGTAGAAGACATGGTGTCCAAAGCATAAACAGATGACTTGATGATTAAAGCTATGTTTTTATCAATCAAGGATATGATCCAGATGAAGTATTTGGAATGACATATGAAGGAATGAAAGAAGAAGAAGATAAAGTGAAAAGGCTGCTTGATCAAAACATTGAAACAGAATATGAGAAAGCAATCACCAAGGATACTCCAAAGCATAAAGAATTCTCTATGAAGAAATCAACCGGGTATGAAAGACCATTGCCAAGAAGGGTTCCCCTACACAAGTTGTCTTCAATGAAGAAATCATCCCTAACTCATGAACAATTATTTCCTGATCCTTATAATATGTCTGATAAGGAAATGAAGGACTATGTCTCAAGTCAGGGGTTCACAAAAAGAAGGATTGGAAACATGAAGACCAACTCATTAAGGGCTGCAACTCTTCAATTGATTAATGAGAAGAAAGAAAAACTTAAGAAGCTGGAAGAAGAATTAGCAAGCACCAAGCCAAGAAATAGAGTATCAGCTGAAGACATGATGCTAAACCAGAAAGACCAAGAACTACTTGCCCCTGTGCTACACAAGTACCCTAAATGGTTTGCAGAACCATCTCAGTTGAAACTACAAGAAGGATTGACCACTGCAGAACTGATTAGAGGGGTGTCTACTCCCAAGGGTAAGGTTGATCAAAAGATAATAGATTGGAAGTACGACAGTACATGGAATATGTTCATGGTGAAAAGGATCCCAGGGCTAGTACAATTCTTTACATAGTACTCAGCTCTTGTAAATGCCCTGGAGATTCATGATTTGAAGGAACTAGCTCAACTTGAACTGATCAATAATGCAACTATGTTCAGGGGATATGAATTTGAGAACATACTTAAGATATTCAGAAAAACAAACAACTTCAATTCATTAAAGACAATATGTTTGAGAAAAGATAAAACATTTGTCAATCCCCTTAAGAAGAAGAAAAAGATGCAAGCAAAAGAAATTGTATTTCCAGAGCTGAAGGTGATTAAAAAGGAAAATGGTGTCTAGTAATCATTCCTCCACACCCATCTCAAGTGTGTACTATGACGAGAAAACTTATAAGATGGTAATTGAAAGGAAGTGGGGAGGAAAGGAGGGAGCTGAAATCAGATTATCAGTGGATATGAGGCTAGATTGCTTGACAAATACGGAAGACCAAGAATAGATGCGGACAAGTACCTACTCTTCCGCATTGACTAATGCGGAAGACAAAGTAAATGCGGACAAGACTTTGCTAATCTGCATTGACAAATGCGGATGACCGAACAAATGCGCACAAGTATTTGTTCATCCGCATTAACCAATGTGAATGACCAACATACTAATGCGGTTGATCAAGTGAAGAAATGCTAATCAAGTTAACTCATCCGCATTTGTCAATGCGGATGAACAATCAAAGATGCGGATGAAGACTTAAACTAGTTCTAATGTAATAGGTCAGGGGTAGTTTAGTCATTTTGTAAAAGGCATCTTGTC
This sequence comes from Flaveria trinervia, assembly GCA_025506515.1. NCBI lineage: Eukaryota > Viridiplantae > Streptophyta > Magnoliopsida > Asterales > Asteraceae > Flaveria > Flaveria trinervia. Next base: position 81,747,765 of record CM046447.1, read on the forward strand.
TGCCTATAAATAGAATAGATACCTCGTACATGAGGTGACGGCTGATAGATAGAGAATTTTTGTTGTAATTATTCTCTGTAATTTATCAACTTTCATATATCAATACAAAAGCATTTATGAGTATTTTTCTTCCATTGAATGTTCTTTGATTGTTTGTTTCCGCCACTCAATCATTGACTTGATTACCATATTCGATTCATAGTAAGAATATCACTCTTACTCAACCCCAGTCAAGTCGCATTGTACAGGGCTAGGTTCTGATCATAGGAGGACTTTTGTGCTCTATACTTCATCCTTAGTTCTTCCTCTCTCAGCTTCAGAATGAAGTCATTGATATCTAACTTCATTAGCATACCATTCTGTCTGAGATTGGAGACAAATGAAACCACTTCTCCGGAAACCCATCTGCAAAGTTAGACACTTTGTCCTCCATTGACGTCGTTACTCCATGAGTGTGCATCTCACTCATCAAGTGGTAGAACTGATCGATAACATCATCTAGGCTTTCTTTTCCCATCGAGGAGAAGTTGTTAAACTCCTTCTTTAAAGCCTTAGCCTTTATGGCCTTCAATGATGTGTTTCCGTCATACCTTTTCTCCAGTGCATCCCATAGTTTCTTTGCTTGTGTATACTCCGAGAATTGATGGAAAATATCCTTCGGAATTGACTGTGTAAGCAAAGCATAAACTTTCTTTTCAACATTGTATTTGACCTTATGTCCATCAGTCATGCTACCAGTGTAAGTTTGACACCATCAACTCCTACTGGCATGCTGTACCCCGTCTCTATAGATTCCCACAGATTGGGATCTACTCCATTTAAGTAGATCTCGAAACGTTGCTTCCATTGTGGGTATTCATCTAACGTGATTAGCTTTGGGGGTTTATTATGATTTCCCACTTCATTCTCCAGTAGCAATAAGTTTTGAATACGTGAGTCTCTCCCTGCTGTGAATGCTGAGTATTGGTCCTCCATTGCTATAAACTTTAACTTTAAACCAAACTGTTTTATTAGTGCGAATAAAGGTGTGCGATTAGGATATTCGGGCGATTGAACTATGTGGATGGTTTAATCGTGCGACTGAACAAATCCAAATGACTTGGTCGGGCGACTGAACTAATGCGGTTGAGCAATGCGAATAGACTTCTCAGTCATACGAATGGGAGTACGAATGAGTCCAATCATGCGTACGGGGGATGCGTATGACCTCAGTCGTGCGATTGAGTCAATCATGCGATTGAACCTACTGGATTTCGAAAATTCATAGGTTTAAGGTGTTTGGACGCAAAAACACGAATTTCTTGCTAACCCTAATTGACGTATGCCGGAAAAGCTAAACTTTACGATCAGGAGACGTCTAAAACCTGATTTTACATAAAAGATTGCGTTTTGAGTGTAAAACACAATTTTATATCAAAACGATTGAATCACACATAAATCTAGAGCCAAAGCTCTGATACCACTTGTTAAGATCGTGTACTTGACGAATACTAACAGATTTACGCATATATCGAATCAAATAGTGCGGAATCCTATTTGACTGGCGATCCAATCAGTGAGAACGCACGTTGAATCAATTAAAGATTGAATCTAAACGTTAAGAACGATTAGTAATCGATCTACTGCGATCTATGAAGTTGGAACAGGTTGCTAGAGGTCTCTGGATGGCTAGCGTACATCTAGGTATTGAATTCTTCAATGTGTCCGTTTTTCACGATTTAAGTGGTATTTATAGGTTAGGGTTTCTCAATCGTGCGACTAGGCCATTTGCATGGTTCAGTCGTGCGATTGAGTCATGTGGTTGATCCATTCACATGACTGAGTGTTCAGTCGTGCGACTGAGTCAATCTCATGTTACAATCATGTGACTGATCCAATCTCTTGGTTCATTCCTATGACTGGTTCATTAGCATGAAGTTGTTCATGCGTATGGTCCATTAGCATGGGCCAATCGCATGGGCCAATTGCATGAGAATTTCACATGATTAAGTTTGAATATGTTTTATAATTATTAACTGATTTAGATATTATTCAAACAACCACAACCTATGTAGTTAGTTCAATAAGCGTTATTACATACTAAGCAATGAAATATTCAACGTTATAAGCACAACCACACATTTTATTTCATTAAGTACCCGTACAATTACATATGTGTAAGACAATAAAGACATATTACATTAAGTTCAGAAACTAGGGACACATGTATCTACAGATAGTACACAGGAAATATATTGTTTGGGACTTCAAAAGAGTTTAACTGATTAAGATGCAAAATTCAAAGTTAAGTCTGAAAAGTCTAAGCAAAATAAATGTAAAAATGATAGTAAAACTAGTATGCTACCAAGGTAACATAGAGAAAGTAGACCTAGAGGCTGCTAGTTCATTATATGATGTGTCAGTAGATTCAACACAATAGATAAGTAGACCTCTTTGGTGGTTTCAAGCTCAAACTAAGTTGTTCAACTTGCTGTGGGTTCCCATCTTATCCTAGTTAACACAATCAACGCAGTTCCAATAAGGGGTGAAGAGCAAAATAAACGCCACAAATGTGTGCAGACGACCATAAAATATGAGCAAAACACATAAAAACATCCAAAATGCAATCAAACTAATAACTTATGTTGTTGGTGCATTATGTGCAAAAAGAAAATAAATGGTCTAACAAGAAGATAGGTTATGTGCCTCTTTGATGTGCGGTGGCACTGACCTGAGGATAAGAATAACCTAAATATTTTAGAATTCATTGTTGTTTGCGCCTCTCTGTTGTGCGATGGCACTGACCTGAGGCTTGGCATCTCTTTGAAAGCTCTTAGACTAGTTTCTTCTTGAAATATATGTGTAGACCGCTCAAAAATCTCATAAGGAATGTTGATTACAATATAAGCATGGGACCCACAAATGCTTGTTGAAATAATTAATATTTAAATTATCACCAATGTGTGTCAAAAATCTGTATATGGATTTAAGAGGACAAGTATACTGACAATCATCATGAACTGCAGTTCTTGAAAGTCAAAATCATTGTGTACATCTTGTAGCTCTAGTATGATTTCTAAAATTGCTATTGACTCTCAGTAAAACAAGAATTTAGCATAAAAATTGTTTATTTAAATGTCCCAAATGATTCTGGTATACTTGTATGATTCCATAATGAATTATGCCAAAAAGGATAAACTAGAATTGAAGCTGTGCTGTCCAGGAAGTAAAATTGATTAGAATTACTCTAATAGGTTTAAAATCCATCTCAAATCAAAAATACAAAAAATATGTCTTAATTTTGTTTTTAATTTCTAGTTGTTTTATTTATTAATTTTTTAGTCATTTAGTAGGTAAAAGTCGGACTATGCATCGGAATTCAATCTATGAAACACTCACTCAAAAGGGTCACGTCTAAGGTGACCAAAACGTTCAAAACTAAAAATGAGTCACGTCTGAGGTGACAAATTCGGTTTTAAGTAAAAGGATCACGTCTGAGGTGATCAACAGTTTTTCAAATTAAAATGGTCATGTCTGAGATGGTCATTGGTCATAACGTCTTATCAATTGTTAACAGGTTAAGTGGTTGAAAGTGCATAGGGTAAAATTCATAAGTCATAGTCATTCGCACGACTGGACCATAAATATGGACTAGTTGCATGAATGGAGGATGAGTATGAACCATTCGCACAATTGGATCATGAGTATGAACCAATCGCACGAATGGAGGTGACCGACTGAATCAGTCGTACGACTGAACCCCATTCGTACAAATGGAGCAGACCGATTAAGTCAGTCGCATGACTGAACCCAAGTCGCACGAATGAATGTGGTAGATTGAACCAGTCGCACGACTGAGATTCAGTCGCACGAATCAAGAGTGCGAATAGGTTCAGTCACACGACTGAAGGAAAACCTAGTATAAATAGAGGGGAGTCGGTCGCAGATACTCATCGCCCCCTAAATCGCACTTAAGTCGCACGAAAGCAAGGTTACTCTACCCAAATTTCGTATCCGTGATTTAGCTCCCTGTTTGTGACACTAACAATTACGCTCTGTTTCTACAAGTAATGCGAGACGAAAATCGACCTAAATGCTTAGTTTAATAAAGCCCTAATGACCTAATTGGGTGAAAACTAAACCGAGACAAAATATTCAAAATAAACCACTAACATGGACTTAATCATTGATATATTTAGTAATAATTGTTATTTTGATTGATTGTGAGTCCAATGAGTCTAACCTAAACATTTAACATCAAGTATAGACCAAGAACTGATTCTACAGTGTCGTACAGAGACACATGCGAATGGACACACCGATGAACATCAATCGCACGATTGAAATGGGTGAATGACTCAATCACACGAATGAACCATGTGTATGAATTCAGTCGCATGACTGGTTCAACTGCATAGAACAGCATACGACTTAGCTAAGTCGCAGGCTCATTCGTACGACTAAGCTCATTCACACGACTGAGCTCATTCGCATGACTAAGACTCAGTCACACTGTCCATTCTCACGACAGAACAGAATGATTCAAGTCCATTAAATTCAAATGTCATTCACTTACACAAACTCTAACGTATGTATATTGTGTAACAGAAACATGGCAAGTAGATGGACTATGAGCACAAAGCATAACCTCTGTGTGCATCTTGATGTCACCTCCCGAAATGCTTCTGATTTTGCTGGTATTATTGCCTTCCTACGGAGATCGAGGATCTTCAAGACCATATCTACCCCGTGCACGCCATATCGATCGATTCAGCAGGCTTTCTGGGAAAGCGTTGTAGTAGACAAGTCTGCTGAACCGCATCGTATTAAGAGTTCCATATTTGGTGAGGAGATTGAGATCAGCGGGGAAGATCTGAGGAGGGTGTTGGAGTTGGGAGAAGATGGTGAGTGCCCAATCAGGTTGCATCCACTGACGGTTCGAGGTTGTTTTCTCAGGGCCAAGTACGCTGGTCGAGAATATAGAGGTCAAAGGCAAGGAAGGCTTCTGCATGTACCCCCGATTCCTTCAGATGATTATAGACCAGATGATGTGGTCACACTTGAGGTCATGGATGACACCACCGTCCAGAGGATGAAGGTGTACCGGTGCAAGCAGGTGAAGCCCCGGTAAGGAAATTGTTTGGGCATCTTGCCCGAGAGGAATATGTGGCGCCAGCTAGGAGGAAGTGGCATCATGAAGCCAGGTCGTAGCCATTGAGAGAGGGCTCAGGGCGGTTGGTGGACGCTAGGGTGACTCCGGGGATGTTGTTACTACTAGCCCAGCAGCCAAAGGGGAGCTTCTAGCTCTAAGGCTCTAGGAAGAAGAGGATGGCCCACCCTTATGGCAAAAAGGGTAAGAGGCCTAGATTTACTTTGACCCTATCTACCACCACTGCCATAGCCACTACCACTGCCACAACCACCACTACTGCCATAGCCACCACCACATCTACCACATCCACCACAGCTACCACCACCACTACCACACCCCCTACCACTACTACCACACTCCCAACCACCACTACTACAGCCACCCATTCACCATCCACTCCTATCCCACCATCCATACTCACCACATCCACCACTACCACCACCAGCCACCACCAGCCACCAAGCAGGTCCCTCAACCCACACTACCTTCACCACAAGACCCACTCTACCATTCATTGGGGTAGAGGAAGAGCTAGCAGCACTAAATCGGATGGTGCTAAAGCTGTTAGCTGCTGATGAGCAAAGAGTGACACAGCTAAGTCAGCTTGTGGAGCTCAATACTGCTCAAGCACAACAGATTTCCCAACTCCAAGAGGAAAATGATAAATCAGTTAAGGCGATTGAGGAGTTAGAGGCCAAGAACAAAAAGATCATGCTCAGACTTAAAAGATCAAAAGATGAGCTCTGAAGATCAGCGAAGGTGATGTGATGATGGTGATGATGATGATGATGGTGGTGGTGGTGAAGATGATGAGTCTGATGACAAAGATGATAGTGATGATAAAGGGTCAAGGGGAAAGAAGAGAGATGATAATGATAAAGAAGGTGATGCAACTGCATCAGCTTATGCTCAAGGTCAAGAAGGAGGACAAAGAAAGCACAAGACCAGGAGCATTATCCTCAGCCCCTGTTGTTGAAGAGCTGACTTATAAAGACAAAAGTAATGAATGATAAAGACAAAAGTAATGACAAGATGCTTATGTATTTGAAAATTTTTGTACTTGAATCTTGTATTATAGTTCTGTAATTAATGTTTATATATATTTATTTAATGTTTGGATGTCTTGATTAATTACTAATTGTTGATGTGTTAAATGTTTAAATCAAGCAGATTAAACATCTCAGCAAGATGAATATGATGTTGCTCACCTACAGCAAATCAAGTCTTAGTTCACCATGATTCTTGATTTGCAAGGGATTGTCAGAAGGTTGGTGAGCTACACTCCTAAAGAAGGAGAAATCATACACGACCTGACTGATGAGCAACTTGCAGAGATGTTCAGGCTAAATCCAGATGAGCTGGTCAAAGATGCTCCTACTTTTGATGTGACAAGTGACGATGAGCTAAACGACGTAGATGAAATAGAGATTGAAGATGTCACTGCAGATTACTATCCAGAGTACACTGACCGAGATGGCAATGTGATTCCCAACTTGGGTGACACTCTCAGCAGTGTTATATTCAACAAACTGGATGAGATGGAAAAAGAAACAGAGAAGAATGAAAGCCAAACACTAATGTTTATATAAAGAAGGCTAAATGGGCAGCTTGTTTTGCTGAGATACAAGCCCAACGCACTACTCAAAAGCCAAATGCCTACACCAAGCTCTACAAGGTCAAGAAATATCTTAAGGTGTCGGGCAAGATTATTGCGTATGCGTATTTTGAGGATCTTAACGTTTATGCAGTTAAGAGGGAAAAGGGAATAGAGTACTTCAGATATCCACATGATCTGAAGACTCTCCTTGGTTTAGAGCTCAACCAGCTGGCACGCTTAAATCTGCTATATGCTGATCCTAGGAAAATATCAGGCTGGTTTGAGGCTGCACTAAAGAAGGAATACCACACCAGATGGATAAACTTCAGACCTCAACAACCGAAAAGGTACATCCGAAGGTCTGAAGTGGATCCTATTTCTGGAAAGCCTAAAGTCGTGCTAAAGTGGAGTCCTCCGCACACAATGTCCAAGATTCCCTTACGGGAAATGCCACAGGACTTCACTCCACACTTCAAATGGTGGTATTATGATTGGAGAACTAGCGAAGCGGTCATAGTTTTACAGAAAGAGGGTAAAATGGAAACTATTCAGTATTCGACCCAATGTGGCTCACGAACTTGTCAGCAGATGATGTTTACACTTTATACAAGTGGCCACTATTCTATAATGCGCAAGACATTGTACAAGCCCTCCAGTTCCAGAATGTTATACGACTATGTTTTGCATTTGAAATACATGCAGGAGTTACTAGAGAGGAGAAGTACAAGAGATTTGAGGAGCTTATGAAGAATGTCAGACACTAATGTAAACTAGGTCCAAAGGGGAGTTTGTTGATACACATGTACCTAGTTTAGGAGCTTAATGTAAAATGTTTTTTATGTCTTACATATATGTAATGGATGAGTTGAATGAAATACAATATGTGATTGATGCTTATAATGTTTAATGTTTCATTGTTTATTGTGTGATAAAGTATATTGAACTAACTATATAGGTTTGAGGTTATTATGCACGGTTCTTAGTCAATAATAATTAAGAACGTGTTCAAACTTAATCGTATGAAGTCTTCATGTGAATGGACCATGTTAATGGACCATACACATGAATACTTCATGCTAATGGACCAGTCGCACGACTGAATCAGGAGACTAGATTAGTCGCAGGATTGAGACATAAGATTGGCTGAGCCGCACGACTGAACCTTCAGTCGTGCGTATGGATCAATCGCATGATTCAGTCGCATGACTGAACCATGCTAATGGTTCAGTCGTACGATTGACAAACCCTAACCTATAAATACCACCTAATTCGTGGAAAAAGGTAACACTCCAAGAATTTCGACTCATACTCGTACCCTAGTCATCCAGAGACTCTAGAGAGCTTGTTCCAACTTCATAGTTCACAGAAAAATGATCTTGTTCTAATTGTTCTTAACGTTTCTTTAATCATTAGATTGATCTGAACTACATTCTCACTGATTGAATCGCCAATCAAATATGATTCCGCACTATTTGGTCTGGTTTTACGCATTATCAGTTAGTACTTCGTACGTACACGGTCCTAACAAAACATTTAGATTTATAGTGTAATTCGATAAAAAATTAATAACGTATATAAAAGTTATAAACATTTAAAAAAGTAAGAAAACTTGAAAAAATCAAGAAAAGTGATTATATCTAAAATATATTTATAATAAACTTTTTTCTTTTCTGTTGATTAAGAAGATTAAAAGTTGAGATTTATTTTTATACTTTTATATATATAGTTTTTTTATTTGAACTATTTCCTTATGAAATTTTATTTGAATTCAATGGAATTAGAATATGAAATTCATTTTACGTGTATGTGTGTTAATATAGATTTGAATTTGATAATATATATTATGTTTGGTGTAGTTAGAGAATAAAAAAAGGGTATTTGAATAAACTATCTAATGCTCCATGAAATAAAATTATTCAAAGTAAAAGAATTTTGAATATTTTTTAAACAATTTCAACCAAAAATAACAAAGAATGTCAATTAAAGAAATCAAAATATATCTCTCCATTGTATCATCCACATTAGGTTCTTTATATTAATATAAGTGTATTTTGTATATCATAATTAATGGTTGTGAGTAAGGATAAAAAAGTTATTGTTTATCTGTATATTTGAAAACTTATTGTTTAACTATTATAATATAATAAAGGTATTAATTATGAATTTATTAATTTGTGTAAATTAGGAACTATTGTATATAGTACTTGTATTTTATGTACAAAAGGTTATCTTAAGTGTCTTAACTTTTGAGTAAAATTACAAGTGTGTACTAATTAAATATTTTATATAATAGTATAGATAATATAGATATAGGTTATTATTATCATAATTATTATAAATATATTTAGTTCTATATAATTAAATATTCAAAGTAGAAATAATTATTTATTAATTTAATTATTATTATTAGTTTTATTATTATTATTATTGTTATTATTATTATTATTATTATTATTATTATTATTATAAAAGTATTTAGTAATTATATAGTTAAGTAATCAAATAAGATTATACTTGTTAATATATTTAAATGTTAATCTAAAATATTATAAATAATAATTATATAATATTGTAAATTAAATAATCTCATATTATTAATAATATGTGTTACTATAAAAAATTATAAGGGGTAAAATAGAAATGATTGCATAACATACTTGTATCTAATGTCGTATTAGGTGTTTTAATTATTTTGTAAAATTACACTTGTATCTTATGATTTTGTTTTATATAATAGTATAAATATATGTAGAGTAGTATAGATAATAAACCAAACATAAGAATCATATCCACTCCAAATCTATTTATTTTCATAAATTCAAAGACTTTAATTAGATGCTTGCAAGATTTACTTCTTTTTCATATATGCAATTCTTTATATGGATTGCTCTTTCTTTAAAGTTTAATCCTAGTTCAATTTCTCAAATTTCAATTATGATTTATACCTCGACGCACGTTGCGTGTCTTAAAAGCGAGGCTCAGACATAGTCGGTTGCTGCTGCACACCGAAAACGACCACACCAAAGCAACCGACACCAGTTTTGGTGTGTCATCACATCCATAAAACAACCAAAACAAAGTGTCTCAGAGGAATACACACCCATATTGACAAACAGCATCATCCAACAACATTAGATGACCAACCAAAATATCATCGACATTACCAATGAACAACTATGAGAAACCAGATCTGAAAACATTTAAAGAATTATAGAGCCAAATAGAGGAAAAGCGTCAGGTGGTTGAAGCACCACCATCGTCACCATAACCAATGTTCATACTCAATAGAAGAATCAATTCAAACTGGCCTAAGCTCAATCTTAGATGAGCAAAGGCACATCACCATTATCACAACGTGGTTGAAGTAAACATCATCGAAACAACAATATACCCAACAAAAGAATATATACAAATGAGCTCAAGCTCAGGTCTCAGATTAGAGAAGTCGCATCATCATCGACACCATGATTTTCCCAAGAACAACATCAGCTTAACAAAATGGCAAAAGTAAAATCATTGACCATAGGAAAAACCAAAACAGATAAAGGTGTAAATATGCTTTTTAAGTATCATCGTCCCAACAAACCCAACATTTTCCAACAAAAACATCATGGCAATAACATGCCCAAACTAAACATCATCCTCACAACGTCATACCAGTCTCAGATGAAGCATTGCTCATCATCATCGACTCAAACTAACAACATGGTCAAAACAAACATCATCAAGGAAATAATAGACCAAAACAGAATCATCCAACAAACGAAAAAGCAAAACAAAACCATGTTTAAAGTCTAAGATAAGCATTAAGCCAACAACATAGTCTAGGTAAATGTAGTTGACCAAATAAAAAAGCAAAACAGCAACAAAGTGTAAGATGAGTTATTCCTCATCATCATCGACACAACGAATCTGACATGCATACCAAGGTCACGGTTTACTCTCCTGCGTACCAAGATCACAGATTAAGCTATAATCGAGACAATGGTTCACAAAATAGAAGATTCAAAGAACCAACATTATTAACGTAGCCAATTTCCGCCATCAAAATGTCGGTAAGGGCAACTCCGAGCAGCAATGACCATCACTCCATAGCACAACATTTGCGGTGGTTGTGGGTTCCGAGACAACAACAACGACCCATCACCCCTACCACCATAACATAGCTCGTAAAAGAGGAGAAGCACAACGGCACACATGCAGCGGCGGTGCTTGGATCTGATGTTAGAGACACCGACGACCATCAGACATCGGCCATCACAACATCCATCCCAGATCTACGCAAAATAGGGCACATATGGGTGGTCGGAACAAAAGAGCCTCGCCGACAATGCGTTTGCATCTAACGGTGGTAGCAATCTTTGCCTCCAAAGCCTCATCTCCGCCACACACACTGCCGTTTGCCACCAAACCACCACCAGTGATGGCGGTCGGCGGAAACACACCCGCACACAAAGACGACGGCCGACCGACAGACCGTCGATGTAACAAATGTTGGTTGCGTTGCAGGCGGTAGCGTGTAGGTGGTGGCGGTACAACCGGTGAATCACTACGAAAGAGAGAGCACCTTCTCTCTCTTGAAATGAGCGGATGTGAAATGGGAGTCTAAGTTATTTCTCCTCTTTAAAACCAAAGTGGTGAGATTGTAAATATACAATACAATTGTGGCAAATCTTAAAACCCAAATTACTTAACTGCTTCTTCCCTTCGTTTATTAACATATATCGTAATTAAAAAAGCAATTTCTTGGGATCACGTTTGAGATGTTTCAATTTCTTAAAGAGTTATGAAACCAATTAAAACTAAAAAATAAATTGGGATAAATGGTTGCGATAACCAAAACAGACTTGTGTATATTCAAAGAATCTTAACGTAATTAAAGCTAGAATCATAACGTAGTTAAGTTTTAATCTAACATTAAATTATTGATGAAGGTCTTAAGGACGAGAATATGATGTCACAGGGTTGTTTGGATGACTGGATGTCATACACATATGGTTATATGTTATTCTAAATATATAGGGGAAATTGTAAGTCGTCCACG